>UZAF01017336.1:22209-34476 GCA_900617895.1 Haemonchus placei
ACCGAACAATTCAGGCAACCTTATTTACACAGGTATCGATCGAATTGAAGAAATGTAAGTTTTCAGCCTCTCGCAATTTTATCGGAACCGATTCATGCGCATCGTTATCAATGTCTCGAAAACGTTTAGATCAATGGCTGTTTTATACCTGAAACATTATTCTTTTCATGATGTTTCAAGCCTTACTGAAGTATGACTCAGTATTAATCAAAACTCGTAAAAATCTGAGAAACTGTTTTTTTAAATTTCAGTCTTCACAACTACCGTGAACCTCTTTCAGTACAGGCTATCACTACTTAACCACATCGTTTTTTTTTTTTTTTTTCTGGTAATTGGAAGTATTCCGATGTCGAAAAACCTTCAAGCATTCTTTGCCAATCTCATTCAGGTTATCCTACGGCTTTGGAATGTCTCTCTCACAGCGAGCTTTCTCGTAACCGTTCCGTTCAGAACTCAGGGGCCTCTCCTAACCTTTATGCCTAAGCCTCTATCCCCTGATGTTCGTCATCGGCAGTGAATGAACTACAGTGCCGAGGTCAAAAAGGAACGTTTTAAAGAATGGAGTACGTTTACAGAAAAACAGCACTACGCGTTCTCGACTTCTTACAAAAACTTTTAAGAGCTTTTGTGTGTTTGTGTGTTCTACACAGTTTAAAACGTAAAGCGTGTTGCTGCGTGACTAAAAGGCAGGCA
Source organism: Haemonchus placei (assembly GCA_900617895.1). Classification (NCBI taxonomy): domain Eukaryota; kingdom Metazoa; phylum Nematoda; class Chromadorea; order Rhabditida; family Trichostrongylidae; genus Haemonchus; species Haemonchus placei. The sequence goes on from UZAF01017336.1 coordinate 22,903, forward strand.
GGCAATCATACGTGCAGTAATAAAAGTTCAGTATGGATACAAAAGAAACCGGTAATTTCACCTTTAAGATACCATCACCGCCGTAACAGAAAGTGAACCCAAACCTTGAAAAGCAGTGAAAGGAAACTCAAAAAGACGAAAAAACCGATCCTACCACCAAAACACAGTCACCACCATCATCACCACAAACGCACCGACCAGAAATAGAAAGACGCAATTATGGAAAGAGGGAAGGCGGAAAAGAGTGTAAATATCAATTAAATGAAAACTGATGATTAAAGCACCAGGTATACGACCACAACACCGACACACCATGACATCAAAAAAGATTTTATTCACAGCTATATTTCCTTTATGAAAATGGACTCTTCAAGGCACGAAATTGATGATGTAACAACGATGCATCAATATAGTACAAACATACACAAACACCACAACATCTACGATCATGCGAATCCGACTGCGACTGGGGTTCAGCAATTCAGCTTGCATCTTGCAGCAATAATTGAGAACACCAAGATACTCATATTTGTTAGAAGTTCGTTAAAAGGAGAAAAAGGACAGATATAATGTAGCAATGTTTAATTCCTAAAACTTAACCGTTTGCTAAAATAATAGCGATATAAAACCCTAACTTCTTTACGAAAGAGGCAGAAGAGAAGGTAAAAACATTATGGTAATCTTAAATTCTATTTTATATCTAAGGCACTCATATCACGATGTGACAGTGTGAGAACATATTCAGGCAGGGGGTAATACGAATACTGCTAAAGTTAAAATCAAACCTGACATAGCAAATGCAGCGTATAGAGTGAAGGGAGAGAATAATAATTATAATAATGATAGAACTTTTCCTTCATACACCTCCAAATGCTTTAGAAAAAACCGCATTGAAATAATTCTGCATAAGATTGTACTTCGATGCCGGAGACTAAACATAATAACTAACCACTCTCCTTACTAATTTGCTCGTATCTCTACAATACAATAGGAAAAGCCTATAGTTAAAAGAGGATACGATAGTAAGAAGCTTGGAAAATGTGGACCGAAACCAATACATGCGAGGATGCGGTAAGGTAAGAGGAAACAACGAAAGAGTAAAAAACGGTAACATGGTATATCAAAGGGTGAGAGGAAAGAAAAGGAATGACCAGAAGTACACGCAAAGCAATACCCTTGTAATGTGAATCACGCACGCGCTTCTCACGATTTACTTTTTTTCAGCAATTCATTCCTACCGTTATGATATACGCTATAATGCTGCTAAACATCCACTGCGTCACCAGGCTCACTCAGAATTCCGTTTTTTGTATATTTTTTAAGCCAAAATCCATCCCAGAACAGTATCTCGAGGAAAATATGTTAGTGTGATGGAAATGAGTGCCATGAACTGCTAACGGTGTGACGTCGCCATACATGGCCAGCAATCTACGTATATCATATCGGATGGAATGAACCGTACAGCTGCATACAGTCCGAACTTCTTTGCGCTCTTAAGGATTGGGACACAGAAGGAGAAAGGAAGCCTGTGTCTGGAGAATTATTCCCAACTGGCAATCATAGGCACTTCTCAAATGTACCGTCTCCCCGACCCAAAAGTCCACAACTCGTGCTCGGATTGAATGGGATCTTGTGTTGGTAAGTATTGGGGGTGTCTTAATCGATACATCACTATCACAATCACTGCGTGAACGCGTTATTTGCGCTATTTGGGTGTTCGTTATGCAGCTGCTGCTGAGTGGTTTGAGATAGACCATTTAAGGCCGTAGTGGAGGAGAAAGATGAGGACTCGTCGATCGTCACTTGATGAGTTGAAGGAAGCGGTGTAGATGAAGGAAGAGGTGCTGATGCGCGGCGGCAAGCGATCGCCGCCGAAGTCGCGATCACTACCAGTACAACCGCTTGAACGACCATCAACATAACGGGAAACGTTATCTGTAGAGAGAATACGCATCGCATCTCAACGCTCGGCTTACCGTACGCTCATGTGGTAAATTTTTTCGCACAATACAGCGGAACAGTGTGTGCGACTAAGAATGTTGTGGTCGTAGTTGGCGCCAAGTGAGTGATATGAAAGCCCTGTCACCGAAAACCCCATGCGAACGAACAAGAGGTACGTTCCGAGCAGAGGGCACTTCTGGTTGATTCTCTATAGTCGTCGATCTCTTCTATGCTGCCATTGACGCATATCCACCCAGACCCATTGTTGCGTACTCGGAGTGTACACCCATCTGCCGGACAGTTGATTGTTATGGAATGGGCGCTGTATTTGTGTTCTGGGTCGCACAAACGGCGATCGTTGTGGCGCTGTCGCAGAACTCGGTATCGAGAACTGACGGGACCGTGAGAATGCCATCGGACGCTTCCGAAACTTCTGCAAGACACCAACAGTACCGACGGCTAACCACCACCAATTACTCATCATTTATAGTAGGTTAAGCGCAGCAAACAATGAGTATGCATTAATAGAAGCAGTAAGCCAGCAGACAATACTCGGCACCACTGGTTCCGCTGTACATTTGCATTTATTTATTAATGAAACAAATGAGCACAGATTCAGTAGAGCTACGAGTCGCGTCGCAAAGGCAAGGGAATTGAGAAATGTTAGTAAGAAAGCAGGCATGCATAGGCAGTTTGCAGAGCGGTTGAAGCACAAAAGCAAAGCACATGCAAACAAATATTGTAGGTTAGTTATGCGTTTGAAGGGCAAATTATTTCCAGCACCACTTCAACTGTGCATTACATCTATTTCAATGCGAATGAACACGAAGCTCGCACTTCATGGGCTTACAAGGTTTAATTATTTCGTTTGGGTACGAGCTTCGATATCATTTTAATCAATGATCTCCGCATAACGTTAACTAGAAGGTATGAAATCCGACCTGGCTTGTAAGGTGTTGTATCCGACCCAGCACCGTTTGAGATGGTACAGGGGTAGGCGGATGAATAGTATCCCCTGGTTGCGCAGGTTCTGCTGTACCATACAACAGTAATGTCCAGTCATGGAATGTGCCTGAATAATCAGTAATTCAGATGAATGGGAGGAAAAAACAGCATTAAATAGAAATCACCTGAAGCCGACGGGTTATTCGTGACACTTTCGACCATAAGAACCCATGTCCCACGGGGGTCCTCACCCCACTGTTGAACAGAAAGGAAAGGCCACTTATGAAAACCGTTGCTATTATAGTCCTAAAATAATACTTTTGATTTTCGACAACTAAAAGAGTAAGATGTATCAGGTGCTGCAGAAAACCTGTGCTGACTGCATAACAAAGTGACTGAATATATAAAACTCCAACGAACCTGAGGTCTGGGTGGTAGTAGCACCGACCTCGTTCGGGAAGGTGAGAAAAGTGTGAGTTTCAAGTCACCTCGTTTCGAGTATCGGACTAAAACCAACATCGAAGTAGTGTATGACAATAATTAGCAATTTATTAAAAATATAACAGACAATTATCAGTGATTAGTGTGATAATAATTTGAAATTAACGAAAGCATACAAGACTAATGCACTTACCAGTAGCATGCACTTGAACATGTTCTAGATACAAAACTGGAGTTCCGGACTCGCAACCGTTCACTTCCAAAGTGAAATTCATTTGAAAACGGCCTTGTATAGGACGAGGGCTGAAAGATATAAAAGTAAAGGGGGTTTTATGAAACATGAATTGAAGACCTACTTTGGTGCCGCCAGCTTATACTCGTATGTACAGATATGTTGCTCAGGTACCGTCCTCCAGGTCTTCGCCAGTTTTACAAGGGCGCCTCCGTCCATGAGGCCGTAGCCGAATCTAGAAGGGCCCACTATCAGCACCTGCTCGGTCCGGCCTCCTTACGATTATCGGATGACAAAGAAATTATATAACTGCTACTCACTTGTTGCTAATCATCCTTCCTACACCATTTTGTGACCAGCCAGGATTTCCCAGAAGCGGTGTCGGATTAGCTGTTCGGAGAACTATGTGCTGCATATCTCGCCACGTGAGATCAGGGCTGAAATAGCCAAGAATAGTAACGAAAAAACAAAGATGAATAACACCGTCGAAAGACAATCGACTCACTTAGCCTCTAGTGCAAGCGCTATGATGCCAGCAGCCAGTGGAGCCGATGCACTGGTTCCTGTGTGCATCTTTGTGCAGCCCGACGGGACATCAACGGTAACCTAAACGAAGCATCAAATGAAAATATTTTGCACCCAATTGGTCGATTTATCTAACAATCGAGGAACATACAATAGCGGGTTGATTGATGTTCGCTGAGCTATATGTAGTAGCGATTGACGACGGGCACTCTTCCAAATACCATGGGCGACGGTTATCATATGTCGCAGAAGATATTGACAAGGTATATACAGATGTGGTGTATCCATCGGCCGAACAAGAATCTTGCCTAAAATCAGTATGTAACTAAGAATTTGTTAAGTTATGCCTCGATGCACAGCTTCGCTTTACATTAAAACTCTTCCACTTGGCGTTAAGCCGACTAATGGTGTAAACTTCACTAGAAAGAAAAACGTTTGACAAACGTGGGAGCCAATTAGTACGCGCTCGCTGACTAATGGTATAAAGATTTACTCGAAACCCTGACCTTCACGCAAGACCTTTCTGGAGCGCTTTCGGCAAAATAAACAAATAAGGGCGCCATAATGTTCAAAAATAGGTTGTAATAGTGGTAACATTCTGAATAAACCCCTACAACACACCTTGAACCGCCATTTCCACTGGCCCATACAAAAATATTTCCTTTTCCACGACGACCATTTTTGATTCCTCTATAGAATGCTTCTCTGGCAAGCGGTCCAGGTCCATCAAATGTTTTGCCATCGTCCTCGGGGCCCCAACTTGCTGAGTAGATATCGATGTGGTCCTAAACAACTGACCTAAGTACTCAAGCACACTTCTTGTCAAAAAAAAAGTTTCTTGCACTTCAGAGGCATGGACAACTTCAAAATCTTACTTGATTCAAAGACAACGATGCTGCTTCAACACTGTCTGACACAGCTCCATCAAGCATACGAACCTTTAACGAGATTGGTCTTAGATCGCTGTAAAGTGAAAGATATGTTCAAATATCACCCAAAAACCCACCCCTCCGATTTTTGCTTTGAACGCAACACCAACTCCACAGTAGTTGTTCCCAGCAATAGCTGCAACCTCACCTGCACATCGGGTACCGTGTCTGCAAATCAATCATTGTAAAAAGAAAAAAAACATGTGTTCATAGACAGAGCAACTGCTGTCCAGAGCGTTCCTTAAATCACCGAAGGCGAAAAAACTCTGACGATTGGCCAGTAATGATAGAAAAAGAGTCAACACACGAAGAAAAACCATTAAACTACGGCCGTCCGTATTTCTTTCGAAAACTCACTTGTTGTCGCCGTTGTTTTGTGGCGTTGGATCATCGTCGTGATCGTTGATGTCGGTGCTTGCTAATGGGTCGTAATTGGCCACCAAATCCGGATGATCCCTTGACAAAGATTAATTCTGTCAGTCTACATGAATCCAGGAATAAAATAGGGGTGAGGAACGGTAATTACCGTTGAATTCCGTCATCAAGAATAGACACAGATACGTTACGGCCCGCGTAACCAAGCAGCCATGCCTCTCGCACATTCATATCATAGTTGCCTACAGCCTTTCCTACCTGAATACAACTGTTTGCACGGAGAACTCTGAGAACTGATTTCAATTTGTGTTAGATGTGGAATGCTTAACTAACCAAGTACCACTGATCAGGGTAGAGTGGGTCAGGCCACGGCAGACGAGGAATTTCACGCACTGCTTGTCGTCGGCGCTTCCGAAAATCTCTACTGGAACTTGTGCGCCTTGAACTAGAGGAATTTCGTTTTGACAGCCGCTTTCCCTCTCCCTGAGAACAAAAAGGGTTATTCATAGTACGACGACCTTGCAATTAATTATGTACTCATTTGTCTACCTCAACAACTTGAAAGTCATTGTGAAGGTAATCTCGTTTCGTGCGCCGCCGTGCCCTTTGTTCTGAAAGCCATTCGACGGCTGGATGAGAGTCCAGTCGCTTCACTGCCTCTCGTTTCCTTCGACGAGAATGTGATTCATCTTCATGATACAGGAAATAGTGACTATCAAGAAAGGGTTCACCCTGAAAAATGAGGAGAGAATGATATTAGCAAAAACCCACTACAATACAATAGTATGGTTTCACTTTGAGCCAATTTACAGACCTATTCGTTTTACCCTGAAAAAAGTAAGTGATGACTGATTGTTGGGCGCACAGTCTTCTATCAAAAGCGCCATAGTACAAGCAAGTTTTTGGCTGCGTGCACGATTACGCCATCACCAAAATTTGAAAATCCGTGAGAAGGAGCAAAAGTACTCCGGCCATTCACTCAAACCCTCTACTCAATCGCAACCCATATATCTACTTGGCATGTGTTCAATGAACTGAGACTGTAATATTTTTGACATATCGGGAAATTGTCAACAAAAAGCAAAAACCTTTTACTCTTAATATCACGAATTTCGTAGAGGGTTATTAATGCAACCTTGAAACAGTTGTACACGAGAACTGCTAAGAAAACACGAAATCCCGCTCCAGCGCAGAAAAACAAGTCTCAGGTATCGTGAGTGAAAAGAAAACACGTTCGCATCGCTTCGCTTTCACACCATTGCACACACAAGGACCGGTGAATCGTGCGCACAGGTTCAAATGATAGCTGAACGAAAACGAAACTGCAGTCAGAACATCTATCAGCGCCTCAAAGAGAGCCTTCTGCATTACCGTCTAGTCAAGTAACGGTTGCCTAAAACCCAAGGGGAGCCTTCTTGCGCTTCTAGTTCCGAAAAACCCTCTTTCTTTGATCAACAGATCTTTATAACAACTAATATCATGTTTTAATAAATTATTACATCGAATACCACTCACCCTAACCCGCATTCCATGTTCGGCGGCAAGTTTTCTTGCCAATGCATCGTCTCGTTTAGCTAACCGAATCACTGTATGCGTCGGTTCTGGACAAGTATCGTCATCATCATCACATATCTAGAACCAAGCTATGAGATAGAACCAGGATAGAACTTTGAATGAGAAAAACTCATTAAAAAAGGGAAGTCTTAGAGAAAAAAGAACCCACCGAATCGTGTTCTATTGCATATATACAAGTAAGCGAAAATAATACGATCAGACCCGTTCTCATACTTCTGACTAGATGAGTAGTAGCACGTACAAATATTAGTCTATTAGAAATATAAGGAATAGTAGAAGTGCTATTAGCACCTCATCAGGTTACACGATACGGTTAGTCTCACGAGTAGATGGAAAGGCGGATCTGAAAAAGACATTTAGTATAATACACTTTTGAAGAAAAATAGCCAATTAGCCGCGAGAGGGTTTCGGCTGGCAGTGGCCAGCGGGGCTACCGGGCACTTAATCATGTAGAACATATGCTCAAATCGCGAGGTGAAGGATTACGACAACGATGATGGTGGAATGAATGAAGTGATAGACCGATAGAAGTGCTTTCTAAACGTCACCACCACAACCACGACCGCAAAGAAGAAAAGATGAACTGAAGTCGTTCTTACTACCTTTCTCTCACACAGTCAACCGCTATCACCTCAACCCTTCACTCTACACATTTTCCTGATGCGACCAATGAACATTCGAGAATGGCGATAAATGATTTTGTATGGTTATGATAATAAGATTTCCGATGAGGAGGACGTCAGGGTTGTATGGTAGGCAAACAACGCTGATCAAATAACACGAATGTCAAACACAGAACTGTGATACGTGTTGAAGACTGCTTACACATATGGAAAGAAGGAGGAATAACTTGAATGACAATCCTTGCTAGGGAAACCACCATTGGGCTTGAAAGAAATGCAAAAAAAGAGGTCTGCTCCATTCCATTGGTGATAGTAATCAAGGTATTTATTTCCCAGAAATACAACTAATCCAGGTAGCTTGATAGTAGCATAAACCCTTCATATAATGGATTTCTCCTGAATTACCAAAATAAAGAAAAGTGGAATATATTCGGGGAATCGTTACCAAGCAAAGTTAGCAAATTAGAACTCAATATCGGAAAAGGAGAGCTAATTCCAAATTTCCCAGCGTCAAAAAGCTCCCTTTTAATCCCAAAATTTAGTCTACAATGGATCGAAAATTATTTCAAAGATATATTACGAAAATGAAAGACACTGCATGAAACATCAATGTCTCAATCATGGAATGTTCTCAAATGCCTCGTTGATGGTTCTTGTNAAAGACACTGCATGAAACATCAATGTCTCAATCATGGAATGTTCTCAAATGCCTCGTTGATGGTTCTTGTGATCGTATTTTGAGAAGGCATTAATCAGTGACATTCATAATGAATACCCTCTCTACCTATTCAAGCGATTGAAACCTAATGTAATAGGAAAACGTCTTGATGAATGGTTTCACCTGCGATGGAGAATGTCACGCATAAAAATATCAACATCCACAAAACAGGACTACAGAAGAAAGAGGAAAAATAACGACAACTGGTAGAACGTGGTACGGACATAACCTCGATAAAGCCTAGCAAATCTGATTGGCGCTCATCTACCTGACTCGAACGTATGTCATCCTTGTTGAAACTAACCTCCAAACAGAAACTTTCCATAACGGTCGAACACGATGCCGCAGTTTATTTGGCATTTAACTTGAGGTCGTCCCACATGAAGTGGTAACACGTCGATCAGGGCGCATGTCAATGAATTACGAATCCTCGATTCAATCGAGCCGAATGCCATATAGCAAATTNGTCGATCAGGGCGCATGTCAATGAATTACGAATCCTCGATTCAATCGAGCCGAATGCCATATAGCAAATTAATTAATAATGCTGAATTATAGGCAGGGAATTCTCAAATAGTGGGAGCTTTTGGAAGACTCACATAGATAGGCATGGCGAGGAGATAAATTAGGAAAAATCGATGGGTATACAAAAAAGGAGCATTCGTTGACTTGTAATTCGGATGCTATTTAAATGCAAAGCAGAATGAGGATGAGGACGTACCTTCCGACTATCGCATTACTTGTCGTACTCTTTCGCAACGACAAAAATCAAAACACAACCCATTAACTTTGCTAGAAACCTGTACGATTCGAAGGTAGGGTAGGGGGAAAGGCAAATGGGAAGGGAAGAGGGATTTGTAGTGAAGCTGCCGTGGTAGAGCGTCTAACACACTCTTACACTTAACCGAAAAATCCTGAAAGGTAGCTTGGTATACCCAAGTCCATCACTTGAGCTGCCTTAGTCGGACTAAAAAAACTTTATTTGATTATGAGTTGTTGTCCAACACGGGCTTCACGGTCTAAGCTAACGCCGAGGTGCCTTTCTTGGGAGATCTTCAGGGAAGGCTGAGCTTAGTGGCCTGAAAACTTCAGAGGAACGACAATGGAAAAAATAGGGTTAGGCAGAACTCTTCAATTGGAATTTATTCTTACCGGAGCAATAACTACGGAAAACTGGGATTTCTAAAATGAAATCCGAAGGAATTTGAAGAACACACCTTCAAGTATTACAGACCCTGAATCAGAAAACTCCCACGCGTACCAGTCAAGGCGTTATAAAAGGAAAATTCCAACCTGAAAGTTCAATCAACCCGTTTCTTCCGCGAATTACCGAAAATTACATCGGCTCATATTCACAATACTGTATTATAATGTTGACAATGGAATTTATGATTGACATATCCATTAAGGCATAATTTCGCAAAAGACGGAACTCAGTTCACTTTCCACAAGAAAACTAAACAGACGTTCAAATAAACAGGGTTCAGAAAGATGCTAGACAGGTTTGGTGGCATTGAATGGATCCATTGGAATGAGCATAAAGAGGGCACGTTGAGACATTGCATACAGAAAAAGAAACAAAAGGAAGTTAAACTTCGTATTGAAGTCGGAAATTCGCCGAACTGGCGGAAAACCTCCCCATTTCCTCTTCCTTGCAATTACTTATTGAATTCGCAAATAACCCCACATGTAAGAGTTCAACATAACTCCACCGTTTATTTCCTCTACCATACAGTACCAACTTTCCAGCTCAAAAAATAGTATTGATTTTAAGTACAAAAGAATGATTTCCGTCTGGCGGGTAACTGGGCCGATGGGCTGATCTTTGCCGTTGCCCTTCAGCTTTTGAAGCGTCACGACAGCACGTCATGTGGTTTACAATGTAATGCCGAAACATTGCCCTTTCATAAAATATTTAAAGAAGAAATTGCGTAATTTTGAATTGCCGCCAAATTTCAGCAAAAATTTTAGCGTACAACTTCTTACCGATTCGATCTTTCCGAACTCAGCCTGATAAATAATCCTACCAGAAACCCGTTCAAAAGAATTTTAATCATCGTTTGGCGTAGAGGATAACATTTGCAAAATAGCTTCTCAAAAAGGAGCCAGTATTCAAGGGAAGGATGACAGGAAGGCGTGTACCGTGCTCAGCCTCGGTGCGAAAAAGTTGACCTTTCACATGTTTATTTATCCAATGAGATCTGCAGGTAGGGTACACCCCAATCGTGTAGCTGGTTGTGCTTGAACTTGAAGATAGGAATTAGAAAGTAGAAAAAAAAACAGCAATTCCCTAGACACCACTGCTGAATCCATTAAAACACACGCAACTTTGAATTATTCTGCTTTGAGCACGAACTAGCCAACCTACACAGATTCTAGCCGTTCTGTAACCATCAATAAATTTAAAATTAACACCATTGTATTGGGCATCTGTGAGAAACAAAAATCAAACAAAAAAAATGAAACACACACTCGCGCCTTCCTTTGATATCCCTAAATTGAAAAAGTACGCATGTGGTATGTGTGCAGAAATGCGTGGTGCCGTAAAATTGCAGACCATATAGATTGGCTTAGTGAAAGAGACTTTAAAAACTCGTACCGAATAGCATTACCACGTCAATTCCATGCGGGGATTACTGTATCGAAAGATGCCAATCCCTAAAACCTTACAGAACACGGCCCTAAACTTCTCCCATCCCCTCATCCTACAAGGTAATGCATCCGATAGGTGGTATGGTGGCAACCAGCAGGTTATCACACTTACTTGGCCCTCGGATCGAATCCTGGTCTCCAAGGTCAACCAAGCCTTCCATCATCGGTTAATTGGTCTCAGACTCGTCTGGTGGGTAAAAGCACTGACATCGGGAGGCAACCGTAGGTCATTGTATGCATAGGCCACATACGCACTCAAAGGCTACTACGATTCTTGATGGAAGTCAAATGCATGGCGTATCCCAAAACGGGCCCGGTTAACACCGAAGCCTTCTACTTCTCGACTTTAGTGCATACGATGAAGGGAAAACAAAAAAATAGACTGCAGATGATAGGCTTCATGGTAGCGATTGCCCAGAAAAAAATGTTCGGAGTTCGAGAGCGGTTTTACGATGGGTTGCGCAAGACAGTCACACCTCCAGAACAAGTTCATTATCGANAATTTGAAGAACACACCTTCAAGTATTACAGACCCTGAGTCAGAAAACTCCCACGCGAACCAGTCAAGGCGTTATAAAAGAAAAATTCCAACCGAAAAGTTCAATCAACCGTTTCTTC
>UZAF01017337.1:23760-36771 GCA_900617895.1 Haemonchus placei
CCCCCCCCCCCCCTCTTCCTCATGAAAATTCCCACATAATTATTTCGTTTTTCTTTTGTTCTACTGAATTCAGCGAATAGAGTCAATAGGGTCAACATGGGACAACGCTCGTCCCTTGTGTGTGCATTTTCGATATTTACAAGTTTACTATTTTTGTTTACTTTACAGGATTCCATATGATATGCTGCTGTGCAACTTTCAGAGAATTCCTAAAAATCCCGATGGCTTTTGTTTACTGTCATTTCTAGTGAGGACGACCCTACAAGCACCCTTTTTTAACAAAAATAATGTAAAAAATGTAAAAATATAATAAACACATCAAAATATGTAACATATCTGTATGTTGAATGGTCTTGTTGCTATAGCAAGCCTACGTCAGAAGACCTCATCGTTCACCTGGCGATGCCGTAGAAGGGGAAAAAAGAGAAAGGAAAGCAATATGTATTGGCTGGACAAATAGTTGTTGATGTAAGCCACTGGACAGCTGTCCATCTAACGGAACGGAAGACTCCCTCTATTATCCCTGGATGGGAATTTGGCCTTTTGGTGGAGTTGTTATTTGTTTATTTCATGCCTATTCTCAATCAAAACATGACGAGCATCTTACCCCGAGCTAGCTTGATTGTTCCATTGGCATGGCTCGAATCTCGTATCTCCTTGAAAAATACGGAAACTATATTTTTTGATGGAAAAAAATTGTCGCGAAGGGTCCTGTCCACCTGAATCGAGTTTCTTGTCCATTCCAATTATGATTACCTACTTCATTACTCATTCGTTTTGTTCTATTCATTTCGTTTTGTGCGTATTTTGTTGTTTGTGCAGCATTATTTGTGTTTATTTGTTTATTCACTGTTGTTACTTCCCTTCTATGAATTGTTTTTACTTCCATAATTACGAGCTGTGGTCCTGGACTGACATTTGCTACTACTTTATAGCATACCCGTTTTCGCCATTACTCAATCTGCGCTGGGTACTCCTTTTGGACCTACTTTTTGAAACAGTCTGTGGGACCGTCTGTCCCGTTTTCCTAACAGACTAATGTTTCGGCCTGCTACCTTATTTGGAAAGTTTTTCGTATTTCTGATTATCTTCTGGACTGCTTTCCACCCCATTTTGCCTTTGTATAGATGGCTTTTTCAGACGCCCTTTATTTTCATTTATAGGAATCCTCCGCCCATTTTACTTCACATTTACGTCGCACCATCACTAAATTTTTCGTTTTTGATACATTGAATTGAGACCATTTCCTCTCCGATACCAGCTCTTTTTATGTGCTTTGGACCTCTCCTCAATCTTCCTTCTTATCGATTGCCTCTTCCGGTGGTCATTATTTTCCAGTATCTTTTTCTGCAATCTATTACTATTTGTAAACGAAAATGGGCAATTACTTTGATTCAGTCCCAGGCAAGTAGACTTGTTCTTCAAGAAATATAAGAATGTATGGTCGGTCCTACGTCTCCATCCGTCCCTGTCGCAAGCCGGAGTGGTTCAATGGACTGTCCTTGCTCGAGAGATACGAGGCCCAGCATTTCTTTCGTTCAGAGCTTCTGTGGAGAAGTCAGGCCACGCGCTAGCGGCCATCCTAGTGCTCGTTTGACGTCCCGAGGGATATATTCAATAAGAGCCCTGGTCCAACGGTCATCATGATATCGCATAACGTGCCCATCCCACCTGATTTTCGATTTCTTGGCGTCAGCCAGCCTAATCCCTGTTCCCCAACGGATCACCAGAGCTCCGGACTCCTTTTCGCACTTGAGAGCCCGTAAACATTCAGTTTTATCCTTTCCATGACAACTTGGGTGCCTGAAATCATGCTCATCCTGGAGACGTAGAGTTCAATCTTCTTAAGGTGGCCTATCATAAGAAGGACGGCAGAAAGCCATCAACAGACAGATTGAGCTCAAGCCGATCCATATGACGCGGTAACGGAGGGAATCCCTCTTTTTCATTGAGAAATAAATAAATAAACAGGTATCTGAATGGGAGGTTAGGGCCCTTGTAAGGTAATAGGACAAAAGTCGATTTCTGATCTTTCCTGTTAGGATGCTAAGCGAAGTTTTCGTTAGGATTCTGATTTCCCGAGAGATTAGACTTCTCACTGCTTCTCATTAACATAAATTGCGTTTCTTTAAGAGGTTCATTCCGATTGAATGGCATTTTTCTTGACAATTTCCCTGAACGACGACAAATTGCCACAAGCTTTGTCGAAAGGAAAAGCTTCAGACATGCTTTTCTTTCCAGTGAATGTCAATTGCCTTCCTCGGTTTGCTTTTGACTTATGCAAAAATTGCAAAAATGTTGTCCCCGCCTAGAATAAACACAAATACATCCCAAGCATTCTCTATGCTTCCTACTGCTATTCATTTTCCTCCTTTTTTCCTTTTCTCTTTTTTGATTCCTCAAAAAACGGCCTGCCACTGGTTCCATATTTCTTAGCTGGACGAAAAAAATCTGGCAGTTGGCAAATGAGCCGATTCTTTTCCTTGTGCCGCTTGTTTTTGAGTTTTTCTTTTCTTTCTTTTCCTTTCTCTAGGTCCAGTCATCAACTTCAGTAGGGCTGAATGATGAGGGTAGAGTTTGAGAGCTGAGGGGTGCAAGTCCCCTGTTGGCGATAGAAATCGCCAGAGTTAATCAGGCTAACTATCCCACGAGGGTCGCTTTACTGGCAGCTATGTTGTCCAAGAAAAATGATGTAGACGTTAGCTTACAAATCATTCCGTAAGCTATGTACCCTTTCAATTGCTCAAACAATTCAGAATAGATGTTGTGTACATGACGCATCCTAAGACGACATTAGTAGCGGCTACCACGTCCTTCAGCCTCGTTTGGACGGATAAGAGCGGTAGTTTTGGATTGCTGAGCCCTTTCAAGTGATGTTACGGGTCAAATACGCTTGCAAACCTAGTGATTCTAGATAGGAACTGAATGGGAGGGCGTATCCTAAATTGGATCTGCTAAACGGAAAAACTTGGTCATGGATGTTTCATCTTTTATCCTCCGAAGTACTTCATTTCATGCTGTCGATTTCCGGTTTTCTTGTCGTCTCTTATCCGTTCAGGGTTCCAGTGCATAACTCACCTTACCTGAGTTAGAGCATTCAAAGGCACGGTTCACAATAAAAATGGTTACTGAGTTCTCTCCCTAGGAATACCCAGTGGCCCTCAAGGGTAACAAGAAGGACGCTGTCGAGTCTCAAATCTCAATAGTTAGGGCACAGTGGGAGCCCTGTTACCGGATCGCCCGGACTTCCCGCCCTTCTATCGATGTCACGTCAGGCGAGTGTCGAGGCGATGCAGATTGCAATATTCGCTCTAGGACCTACACACAATCAGCTGATCGCCGAGTAATGAGGTGATGTTTTTCTGCTATTCCCTTATTCTCTGTTATTCTTTTTGCTGCTGCGATCCCGTATTTAATTTTCTAATACAAGGCTAAAAAAAGTGGGCTATTTTTGCTGTTATTAGGGTTTTTTGTTGAGTTATGCTTATGAGTGAATGAATTTCCGCTTACCATAGTCAGCTATTCGTACCTGAACCCACGCGCACGCAGTGAGACATATTGTATAGCTCGTCCGAACGCCCCACTCTTCTTCATTTTCTGGTCTCATTCTCGTCCAGCCCCCTTTTCAACGGTTTTTCGAACCCTT
The DNA here is from genome assembly GCA_900617895.1 of Haemonchus placei. Lineage (NCBI taxonomy): Eukaryota > Metazoa > Nematoda > Chromadorea > Rhabditida > Trichostrongylidae > Haemonchus > Haemonchus placei. Next base: position 27,407 of record UZAF01017337.1, read on the forward strand.
TTTTCACTTTGGAAACACCAATTCACGCAGTTTCTCCGCCTTCATCGAACTATTTCCCATCTTAGCTTCCATTTTTCGTCACAATCTGGATTACCCAGACTTATCGTGAACTGTGCCTTTGAACGTTAGACCATCCATTTAATTCGAATAAGTCTCATTAACGTGCTCCCTCCTTGCCGATTCTCTCTTCGCGAAGTTTTTGTTTATTAAATGTTTGTCCTCACCTACGTTGTTCCTATTAAAAATATGGCAAATAGTTGATCAAACCATTTTTTTCTTGAACAACATTGAACGGTGTCCTTCTATTTCCGATTTTTCGTGTTGCGGAACTTTGAACATCCCGTTCGTGTTTCTTGATATCGTGATTCCAACTGCGTTTACCCATTTTGCTTATCCAGATCTAATGAATTCGTTCCAGATTACGACGACTTAACTGATGGCAGTGATCGGCGTCGTTACTTGCTGATGACTTGAAAGTCCTAAATTGAGAATGCGTTTCGGTTCGGGCAGTTACGATGTACGCCGGAGCGAAGGGCTGAATCCGTCGCTGCTCACCAGTGCCCGACACACGATCACCTGCACCGTATCGTTCCTTGACGCCTCCGAACGGCAGTTTCAAGTAGACGTGAGTAAACAGTCTTTTCTCATCCATCGGGCTCGTCGCTGGTCAAAATCGGAAACTTCTGAGATATAAAGAAATAGAATGAGAAGGTACCCATTTCAGAGGCACGCTCATGGCTCAGTTCTGCTCGATAAGGTCTTTGCACATTTGGAATTGGTTGAACGTGATTTTTTCGGGCTACAGTTCCTCTATGTACTGGGAACGAAGGACACGCAGAAGGTAAGATCCAATGGTACAGTAAAACTCCAATACCGTATTGCTGAATATCGTGAAAATGATTTATTTTAAGCATGCTTTTGTAATATAAAAGCAATGTCTCCAACATGACAAACCTTTAAATAATTTGCAAAAAGGTAAGTGGTCAGCCACTGGTAGGCGCGATAGGGACCGGATAGAGCGCCTCTGATTGGTTGTTCGTCTAGGATCACTCCTCCCACATTTTAGCATGAGCTATGGTTCCCTAATACTTTTCTGGTCATCCTGTGGATGCGGTAAAAGGGTGGCTCTTTGGAGAAAAAGCTTGCTATAGGGGGGGGGGGGTTGCCTAGCAGACCTGTTGCCCTCAGTTAGTTGCCTTTAAGTTAGGGCGTTGTTGCCTAATGGCCATTTTCTCCCTCTAGTAGCGTGTTTGTACTTTGTTTCGTTTGATATCGCTTTATTTTTAATTTTTTTTTGTCAATTTTCCCTCACTTTATATTGACTATACCAGTTCTGATTTATTTTGATGAAGCAGCAGTGTAGTTCGAATAAATGAGTAAACAAATAAATAAATAAAATGAGCAACAAAGGAAAATTCTTCAAATGTATTGCGTCGAACATTCATTCTCGAGAAGCTTCGCTTTTTTCAGTGACTGCAGATCTATTTTCACGAACTTACGAAGAAAAAGTTACTTCGGTCAGAGCTTGACATTACCCGTTTACCGAAATAATATGACATTACCAACGCTGCCGTAATGGGGGCTTCCTTACGTCAGGGGAATGAGGCCCTTTTGTATTACTGACGTTAGGGCCGAGTTGAAATTGTTCATGGAGTTGTCGAAAAAGTTATGTCATTTCCTTCAACAGGCAGCTTTTATTCTTTCTTTTGTTGTAGTGGATCGTCCGCTTTAATGCATTTGTTATTTCTAATCGTAGCGCTCCAGAAAAAAGAATTTAAGGGGAATCTCAAAGCATTCAGGTTGGTAGGTACTGGACGGATATATAAGGAAATAAAGAATTAGTGTAATATACTAATGCATGATTGCGAAGCGTTTATTTGATTCAAAAACCCATTAAATTCAAATTTTGAGGGGTTTCTAACGATACAATGCTTTTTTGGGGTTTCCTTGAAGGTCACCCACTTATTTTGCAGCGATGGCTGGACCCAAACAAATCGATTCGGAAACAAATGGTCTGCCCTCCATTTCATCTCTGTTTCCGGGTGAAATTCTACGTGAGCGATCCAAGTAAGCTGGTCGAAGAATACACAAGGTTAGAAGCAAATCCTGTTCCCGTCCTCTTTTTCTTCGAATTTATCCGTTTCCGCCGTCTGATTACCTACAAGTTTAAGGTACCACTTCTTTTTGCAACTACGACTCGATATGCTTGAAGGTCGTCTTCCAAGTGCTGAAGGATCGCTTGCATTGCTAGCCAGCTATGCTGTCCAATGTTGGTTATTTGAAAAGAATATGGGCAGATCAAGATTTTTAGAGTATTTTTTATATTTATTTAAAAAATTTTCGATTCCCTCGTATTATTTTGAGATTTTTTACGAATTTTGTTTTGAACACTCCGAAACGGTCTGATACCCTGTTTTTGTCATTTTCAGCTGTCACTTTCAGATCACTTTAATTTCATTTTCGGCCGTACCCACCTCCCTCCGCCTTATGTCGTGCAGTTTTGCTCTTTTTACCCGATCCGTCCTCATTTTTACTCTCATTTTCCAGTACTTCATTCAATTTTTCGATTCAGTTTTCAATTTTCATAAATTCCGATTAATACTGGCAAATTTTCAGCCGAATTGGGTGACTACTCACCAGAAGATCATCCCGAAGGCTACCTTAATCAGTATCGATTCGCTCCAACCCAATCCATCGATTTCCCGAAAAGGGTCGCTGAACTACATGCGATGCATCGGTGAGTCCTGGTTAGTTTTCTGAAGTACTGCCAGAAGAAATTTAGAAAAAGCGGCTTTTTCAGTGGACAGAGTCCAGCCGAGGCCGAGTTCAACTTTTTGGAACATGCCAAAAAGCTCGACATGTATGGAGTGGATTTATATGCGGCCAGAGTGAGATTGAGCCAAACCCTATTTAAAAACTTAATTCGATTTCGTCTTAACTACTTACTACCCATGCTTGTTCTCCACAGGTGGCTCAGTGNGAATCCTGAAAAGCCACCTTCTTATAACTGGATCTTAAGTCTTTTCTTGATGGCGAATTTTCAATCTAAATCTCCTTCTTTGCCTTTTTTTGTGAGGCAAATAGGCCTTCTTGACGACCTTAGCTTCCTGGTGGCCCAAAATGTTGGTTTGGGTTGAAGAAATCTACTGATAGCGATTCTTTTAGTACTGGGTGCTTGTTAGTACCCTTATTGCAGTCCGTATCCTAAATAGTAGAAAAATTAGTACGTTGATGTCATATTTTTATCATCAGCTACACATATTACCCACTAACATAGAGATTTTTCCCTTTTTGGCCAGAACTTTGATAATTACAGGATGGGAAGAATCTCCCGATAGGGATCGGTGTGAACTCGTATGGTATGGTAGTATTTCATGAAGGCACGAAAATCAACGAATTTGCCTGGGCGACAATTATGAAGATCAGTTTTAAAAAGAAGAATTTCTATGTACATATCAAGTTAGGAGAACCGAACGTGAGCTTCTTTTTTGAATCTCTGTTTTTCAATAAATTTTTTCAAAAATTAATCACTGTCCTATATGTTGATATGCTACCGTATAGGCCCCTGATACCGTACTGTCGTTCCACGTGATGTCATCACCAGCATGTAAACAGCTATGGAAAGCCTGTATCGAACACCATACGTTCTTTCGCCTAATAGCTCCACCATTGGCACCTCCTCGTGGTCTGCTGTCGATCGGAAGCAAGTATCGTTACTGGTTAGTTATGTTGTTGGTAATCTTGTCAACCAAGATCTTACTGATAACCCGATTCTTCGAAATGGTTATCGGTTGGGACAATGAGGTTATCCTTTTTACCTCGCTCCCCTGTTACCCCTTCAGGAGTATAGTGCTCCTCTTTATTTAATTATTGATCTCTTTCTGCTTATTTTCATTCACTAGGCCGGTTTGGGAAAGTAGCTCTCACGTTGACCAAGGCACTCCTCTCCTTTCTCCACCTTCGCCTACTTTTGGAAATCTATTTTTAATCAACTAAAAANCGATTCTTCGAAATGGTTATCGGTTGGGACAATGAGGTTATCCTTTTTACCTCGCTCCCCTGTTACCCCTTCAGGAGTATAGTGCTCCTCTTTATGTACTTATTGATCTCTTTCTAATTATTTTCATTGACTAGGTCGGTTTGGGAAAGTAGCTCTCACGTTGACCAAGGCACTCCTCTCCTTTCTCCACCTTCGCCTACTTTTGGAAATCTATTTTTAATCAACTAAAAACTACAGCTACGGCACCATGAACTGTTGTCATCAGGCTCAACTTCAATACATCGCCATGACATACACATTTTGCCGGTTTTCGATGAAACCCGTGTCATTGATTTTTTACAAAAATCCCATCTAGTTAATTTTTTACAACTGGATTATGTGCTGAAACAGTCAACGAAGCTCAGGTAGTGGCGATAGACGTTGCTATCGCCTTCAGGAGTTGGCACTGAAGGGCTTGGTTCCTTCCTGCACGACCATACCAAGTTTTTGATTTGTGTCATTATTCTCTTAAATCGCTTTTGAAGTTGTTTGTAGTCCCATAGTTTCAAACCTTTCTTAAAAATTTCTATAGAAAACGGATCATGGCCTTTTCTGAGAAGGTGATGCAGCAGCCAATTTGATACTATCTGTCTTGGGTTCGTTTATAATACTGGGAAAAATCTGGATTTTATTGAAATCCTTGGGTATTCCTCACGCTTTGCCAGTTTAGTGGTGGCTTGAGAGACTACCAAAGCGGTTTCGAACTTACACATGGCTGCCTCTAAACCTACATGGCGCTTTTATTCGTAGAATCCGGGTAATCCCTTTGTCCATGGATGTATTACGCTTCGTCGACAGCAACATTCACTTCCAAAAAGCTTGTCTTGGGTACGCAAGTAAGATGACGTCTCATCTAACCAACTGCGGCTGGTTCAACTTCTAGTTTGAAGCCAGATTTGTGTGGCTTTCTGTCGGGCATTCAGAAGTTTGGATTGGGCAAACCCAAATTGTTATAATATTCTGGCCCAAGCCCATCGTATGACTTACTTTTGCTGAAAGCGCTAGCCATGTAGACACTATCTGGTCCTACACATATGTTGAAGGGCTTTCAAGCATTCCCTATATAGGCTCTTCCAGAGCTTTGCTGTTTCTATTGCCCGCCCCTAGCTCAGATAATTTCTCAGACGACTTGCCTGCCATTGTTTAGTGAGCGGACAGGGTTGTGGGTCGTGATTCTCAAAATAGTCCCAGGTTCTAATTATGTTGAATGTCAAGGAATGCGGGAGAGCGGCAAATCTCATTAGGACCGGTTAAACCTTTCACTCCTTCTGAATCGGCTACTCGATATAAGTATAATTTGAGTGGGCAAAATAGTTTCTGGGGTGTTTCCACTTTAGCTAGCAGTGATTATGATTATCGCATTTTCTGAAAAGGTCGAGAGCGCGGCGCATCTTAGTAAAAACTTATCAGTCTGGCTGTTTGATTTTCTATGCTTCTGCAGCGTCACTTACGCTCCAGAGAGTGTGAATCGAAGAGTCTGAATTTTCAGGAATTTTTGTTCCAAATTTTGTTTTGAGTCCGGATTATGTAGTAGTCTACAGTACCACAAGTTAGGCCCTAAACCACTTTTTTTTTGTTTTTCTGACCGTTACTCCTTTACTTACTGGAAAATTCCACCGTATATGAATTACCCTCAATGGGTTGGGTAGGTGTTGCAATATGCACCTGCAAATATATTCATAACCGACAGACTGGTGTCGGACCATTCAGCATTCATGCTGGGTTAATTGCTGATTTGTCGACTAGGCGGCCCCTGTATTCACTGGACCATTACGTGTCCATGCTAGGCTACGGGGCAACCTGAAAAATATTGCAATAATTACCATAATATTATAATTGTCCCCGTATATTACTCAGAATTTTCTTTTTGAACCACTTAAACCGCCAATTTGAGGAATACTGCTACCTGAAAGCCGGCTACCGTAAAATTTGTACTGTGGGAGGGAGTAAAAACAAGGACATCAAAGAGTAAGGAAAATAATGTCTATGAATCCGGCAATCCGACAGAGGCTGTTGCTCCGGAACTCATCTCCGAATCCTCAAAAACATTCTGTACTTCAACGCTTTCAATGATTTGATGTCTGATGCCTTCCAATCAGTCCCTGTGGCTCATTCAACCGTTCGAAGAATATCGAAAGATTTTCATGGAAAAGGGAGTGCTCAACGAGTAATACAATGCTTCAAGTGTTTCTTAGAACCCTCGACTTCCTATAACTCGTTAACTCAGTAATTTGGATTTCGAAGAACCTCTTAGACTAATCTTGCCCTTCGATTCCCCCCATTAGACGTAGAGGTAATTTTGAAAACATGGGTGTACCATGCTACTGATCAAATTGTTCTTCCAGTGGACGAACCGAATTCCAAACGATGGAAGACGTGAAACAACGAGCCCGTGTGGAACGAACTTTTCACAGGTCAGTCGGGCTCTTCTTATGCCTCCTTTCTTCCTTTTATCTCGTCCTGTCCTTCATCCCATAGCTGCAGTAGCTACTCTACGGGGTAGTATCGGTTTTAACCACACCCAGCGTTCCCTTCGGTGATCGGCCGATTTCAGATCTCACAGTAAGTCGTCGTTCTTGCGATCGACATTCAGCGGTGTGCCATCGTGCGACACGTCCCGAACGTTCACCCCAACTACCGCGTCGCCCGATGTCTCGTCTAGAATACTTAGGTAAAATGAATTTTTACTTTTGTCGTGTTTTCATTGCTTTACTACAAACTACTCAATTATCTTGGTAGAAGTGCGAATAAGAAAAATAGAAATTTTCGTATATCCATAAGAAAATATCCCATTTGTGCAGTCGCATTGTAGCGCATTCTGTGGATACAGCGTAAATTAGTGGACAAACGAATAGGTAAACGACTTTGTTACTTATGTAACAAGCTTCAGTTTTAGCATGTTTTCGTTTGCTTACTATCAAATTTCTTCGAGACTTAGGCAGCTCCCTGACCTTCCTAGATTTTTGGGATTCCCAACTAGTTTGGTTCCTAATTTTGTTTGTGATGTAAGTCTCCAGGAATACGTTAATGTAGGCATTCACCAAAATTAAGTGATCTCAAAAACAATGACGTTTTAACTTGAAAAAGGATGCCAGAGCCTGTAGGTTGTTGGGAAGCTTCTGACCGAGCACAAGCTCCACCCCTAGGCGGGAGCTCCGCCTATTCAAACCTTAGCACCGTGTTGGTGAGCTTCTGAACTGTAATGAGAACTGCTGTGATCGTGCTATGAATTGGGGTGATACCATTGGGACTTAAATGTCTTTTCACTTGAACGACTCTCATTGCCATATATAGCCTTAACATGAATAAATATTAACCTTGAGCAGGTGAGCTCTTGGAGAGCCTATTTGACAAAGCAAAACCAAAACACGTTCCATTGACTCCCTAGTGTGAATGCTAAGGAGAGAGTTGAGCAAAAGAAAAGACCGGAAGCTGAAGGAACAGTCTCCATTTGTTTGTTTATTTATTCATCTTATGATCTAATGAAAATTGATTGTGCAGCCAAAGGCATAAAGCGAATGTTTTTTTCTGCATTTTTTTTGAGAATGATGAGTAAGTAAATAAACAACCAAGTCAACAATCAGCGGAAGGATAAATATGTTGCCATATCAGGCCGCTAGGACTGAGCAACAAAATTTCTTTCTGAATGAGCCTCCGGCAGATTTCCTTCAAAGTGTTCCGTCTTTAGAAGCTTCCCTTCGATCCTATTACCCACTCGTTCCCATCCACTCTATGGGTGTAGTCCTCGTCGAAATGCATTAGGCAAAAAACTCTCAACATTTTCCGATCAGAATTTCTAGGACAAGGTTGATGGGTGTGTAACGATCAGGTTTTCGATGTAGTTAGCACGTATTCAAGTAATTACCTATCCTGAAAGAGGTCCCAAGTAATATCTGGGAGGGTTCGAAGTTTTTGTTCCTTGTATTGGGTAACTACGGCCCCTACAACCCCTGTTTATACCCCGTCCCGGTTGCCCATGGTTTTTCCCACCCAAATACCCATAATACTGGGTTGCAGCAAAACTCGTCCACTCTGAACGATGATTGTCATTCCCGAATTTAATGACGGTTTGTCGCTATAAATGAGGCAAATCGAAATGGTCGAAAAGTGGGGGAGAGGGAGGCAGGGGGGGGGGGGGGGATGTCCTCAACTTTCCGACGCGCAGTCCGACGGTGGTGTACCCGTGCTGGTCGCCCATTCAACATCGCTCGCTCGAACACTACAAGTATTCCACGCCTAAAAACTAACCTCAATTCGTATCACGCCCAACACATACGTACGTACGGGCTGGGCTGGGCTGACTGACTGGCTGGCTCGCAGTTGGCGAACTGTTTCGTGTCTCGTTCTAGTCACGGCGGTAGTTGTTCGACGTCAAGAACCCGCAACAAAATGATGTCTGGTGGTGATGAATCGTCAATTCTGCTCAGTACACCACCTCTGAATGGATATTCCAGCGATGGCACTTTGTCCAGACCACACAGGGAACCCAGAGAAAGGTCCGTTCGAGTTTTATCGATTTTTTTTTTGAATTTTTACTTTATTTTTGGCTCCTGAAAGCTGGTCTACGCTGTTTGCTTTTCGTGTTGTTTACAGATTTCAGTTTTTTATTTCTGTTTTTTTTTTCAATTTTTCATCACCCTACAGGAAAGTCGCTTTCATACTGTCGCTGTCCAAAGTAGCTCTGACTATTTTGGATTTATTTTACCTAATTTGAGAGTTCAAAGATCAATTCGTGACGATAAAAGAGTACCCATTGTATGTGCGAGACCAAAGTTCTGCTCGCCTCGCCGACGAACGTATTCTTTCGTTCACGGAGGTCCGACCGGGACCATTTGGACCACGGAGCTCGTCCTGTGATTTTTTTTTGGAAAAATAGATTTAAGAATTAGTAAAACTCCGATAAGGAGTACCCTCAAGGTAAGATCTTGTCGGAGTTAGTTGTTTACATGTTTACATAGTTAAATTTGAAATTGGGAAAAAGAAATAAAGAAAAAGCTCCATGAAATTTTGTATTTTTGTGAAGACTCCTCCTGGAATTCTCCCATTACCTCCTATATCTTCCTCATAAATTAACCTCAATAACCTCAATTAAAATTTAATGGGGCTGTTGTTCAGAGCTTCAGGGAGCTTCCACGGTCAATTTATGATACCCATTTATTTTGAAATTGAATTTTCATGCATAATATGGGCCCATCAAAAATAACCATTCAGCTCGGAAATGAAGCAATTATATGGCTGAAAGCCGCTTTTATGATCCTAGTCATTCATTTATACGACTCACTGAAGCGATGGGCACAGAGCGGCTTTCGTTTTGGTGGTCCACTCC
>UZAF01017338.1:3059-14998 GCA_900617895.1 Haemonchus placei
CTAATTAAGGGCACCCCCGGAAGTTATAGTGACCGGCACCATTTTTCAATGATAAACTCCATCCGGAAACCAAGAAGTGGAGCCATTTGTTTTGAGCCGTTCATTCAAATCAGAGAAAACCTCAAAGATTCAAGGCGATTCCACTGAGCAGGTAGAGGCTTCCAACCCCTTTTTTCTATGTAGACTTCCTTCCCTACTAACAATGGTGGGATCCAGGACTGCTTAGTCTCAGCGATTCTCTCTTTACAAGGATGGACCCTCTTGAATCCGGAATTCGACCTGGTTCAAATCCTCGTGCACATTTCAGAGCTGCCCTGATGATAGAGGATGAACGGCGTATAGCAGAACTTTCGATTTTTTTCAAGCATACCTACATTTTGCTCAAAATGCGCCATGCTTTGTACTATAGTAAAAATCATAATTCCATTTGAATGCGTAGATGGCCTTTATACTGAAATGCGAGGGTTAGCTGGTCCCATTGCAGCTTCCTCATTCATACAGACCACTGGAGTTTCCTAGAAAACGCCCATGTGCTTAGCTTAGCCACATGAGCCTTCTCTAAAAGCCTGGTCTGTTCGTACGAACTTTCAATTTTCCATATCAACTTTCATCTGGACCATCAGAATTGAATGGCTCAGAAGAATGGGCTCATGTGGCTGAAGATTCGGTTTGGCTAGAACGCCTTGGGTGATGTGGGAATTTTACTTCCCATTGCATTTCAGTTTCCGTCTCTATGACAAATTCTAATAAAACATTTATTTTTAACAGCCTAGACATATTGATCGACTATGCCGCCTTGCCACAATGGGAACACTTCCATTCGACCGCTACGGGCGTCCGTGAAACGGTTGCCACAATGGGAACACTTCCATTCGACCACTACGGGCGTCCGTGAAACGGTATAAATGGTAACATCGTACCAGATCCGATAGTAGACGGAACTGAAATGATTGGGTTCATAAAGTAGTCATTAAAAATGCCAAAAAGGAGAACAGCAAGAAGAGACGCGTGCGGTCGCGTGCGATCTAGATGTCTTACCGATTGCATTCTGTTGTTACCGATTTGGACGAACCACCACTTTAAACCATTATCTTCACATCGCACTACTGGGAAGTGATACACCTGAATAATGATCACAATTGAAAACTTGTAGCGGCCAAGTTATTCTTAGGTTTTATCAAGTTAACCCAACTCATTGGGGCGTCGCCCAGACCAAATGGTTAGTATTGCTTGAGTAGCTTACTTGCTCTTTTCAAACGGACTGGCCCTATCCCAAACGAAACTCGGGTCCACTCCTCTGAATTGGATTGTCATTCTACAGTAACCCCTACTACATTAATTTAAGGCGTCANGTAGGGGATAGAGTGCCCCGGGGCGAACCTCGAGCTCCCAGAACACCCTTTATGCTCAGTAGATGGCTGACCAGAACCATCTCGAATCATTACGCTCACCTACAAAGCGACCAGTGAAGCTTGCTGTCTTGAGGAATTCACCAGAAGGTGACCCTAGAGATACTCATCCATTTAGGAGCCCTTTACTCTTATGGGTCCTATGGGCCCTTTCCCAACCATTCGAATCATGATTCTACACGCTAACCTCATTTTTCGTGTTTCTGTGCACTAAATACAATCGTATAGCCGAATCAACATCGTTACTGCGTTCATTTCTGTAGTAAAGGGCAAAGTCATCAGCCTTCACATGTTCTTCGGCCTGGAAAAGGAAAGTAAAAAAATGAAGTTTCGACGTCAATGGGTCTCTCTCCTACAATGCTCCCATGCATCCGACTTCTGCCTAGAGTCGTAGCAACGATTGAATGAGTATAAGGCGTATACAATGAACTAAGAGGACGGCCAGTACCTCTTTATTTCACTACACTCATCCTCCCTGATAAGTCTGGTACCAATTGGTGGACCTCGAAGGAATAGAAAGCTTGGTTGGTCTAGGCAAGAAACACTCCAGCGTCAAAAGCCGGCAGAATTAAAAGTATTTCTCAATATTCAGTCTGGATCTCAAGAGACATCGAACGAACAGCAATACCACCGCCAGCGCCATGGTTAGATTCTATCCGGGAAGCTCTTCGAGGAAAAATTGTATACCTCTCGTCACCCGAAGAGAGCAAGGTTCATAAGATCCACTGGACTACAATGGCTCGCAAAAGGGGCAGGCAGAGACGTTACTGGCACTTGTTCGAGCGAATCCGTGATTAGGTAATCCTGCTAATCCGGAAAGAGTGACAGATCATTCTTACCTCCTTGCTTGTTTTGATTCCAATGAAGTGCTCCTCGATGGGTGTGTCCACCTTAGGGTGATACTGTAAAGCACATTAACTCTTTTGAACCTTTCGATTACAACCTTTCAACTTGAACTATGGTAGCGTAGAGTAAAACTCACTTCTGAATCGATCCTAGGAAGGGGCTCCAAATCGGATTGTTTATCTTCACGGATGTAAATGGGATCAACATCAGAATCCTGACAAAATGCCCATTTCACAACTATACCATGCCAATCACCATTTTCACAGTGAAATAGGTATGCCAAATCTAATTGTGAGTACTCACTGGCTCTGACCATGAATCCTGTTCGCTGGTATAGTGACGATGGCCTTGTACTCTACTTTCCTACAAACGCCCTCGGTTAAATTTGGGGCTATGAGAATCACCATGTTGGCTTTTTGTACACAAACTTCTAGATTTACCGATTTATAAGGCAACCTATGTTTCGGCTCAGGATGTTGTTCCCGAACGGACTGGAGCGCTGTCGGAAGGCAGGGTGTGAAAGTAAGTTGTGTACCCAGCTAGTGGATGATTACGACAAATGTCACGAAATCCCTGCCACGTACGTGCGTGCGACCTGGGGAAGTGAGGTAGAAGACCTGCTACCCCGATTCTCGGTTACAGAGCTAACCATGTGGAGCATACTGGATCAAAATTTTATAGGATAATGTGTATTGCTTCTTGTATAGCCGATTTCTACGACGAAGGTGGATTCGCAGTGGGTGATCATGGTAGTAACCGCTTCCAATTCGACGGCCTCGGGGACTTACACGTGCGTAATGGATACCACATGCATGCGTTTAGAATCATTTTCCATTTCAAGCTACCGAAAGGCATAGCAGCTATGCGACCTGTGAGTGTGTTCAAGGCCGCGTTCATACTCGACTAATAATCGTCACGCGGCTTTGCGATTTCTCATACGCACAAATGAGGTAGTGTTGTAAACGAAGAGACAGAGACCGGCAGAGTAGAACCACCTCGTAGTTCAATGTATTTGATAACCGCTTCTGAAGGCAAGCGTAGCATGGGTTATGGTTAGAGATGAGCTATCGAGGTGTCCGCGCAGACAGGTTCGCCACAGACAAAGACTTCAGAAGGCTCTCCTATATCGTAGCTCTGATGTTTTGTTAGATGTCAACAGAGCGATGCCTCTCCTCTGAAGGAACGCTTTTCTCCCGATCTCTTTTTCTCATGCAAGTTTTTTTGTATAGTTCTTTCTACTTTATGGATTCATTGTTTTTAAGCTTACCGTATCCGTTTCTTCTTCACCACTTGTTGGTTCCGTGTTGGTCGGTAGCCCGCTGTTAAACCTGAGGCAAAGTTCTGTTAGTGATCGCGATATATTCATTCTGAGAAGTAGTAATTAGTAAGTCAATAAACTCGATGGACTCACGCCTGACTCTGTTCTGCAATCACGTAAGGGTTTTGTAGTGCCATAAACAATACGCTGCTTGTTTGTAGACTATAGTACAATATGAATGAAACTTACCCGTTCATAATGTCTAAAGCATTACAATCACTTTTGTTTACAGCTTTCGACTGTTTGATCAACAACTATTATTTGTTCATTCATTCACTGCCAGGCTTAGGTGGCTGCTTTGAGAGTATGTAATGGCATGCTACACTATCGCGCATCGCTGTCCGCTTCGAATGCACTGAAACCGCGAATATCGATCGAAAGCGGGGAAGTAGCCAAGATATAGCAACGCGAACTCTGAACGCAACCAGCACTTCCGTTGAACCATGGAATAAGAGCAAATTTTGTTCTCTGTAAATTTTTTTCAAATACGATTTTGTTTTACACATCATCTCGTCCCGCTTAACATCGATTAGCTCGAGGGAGCGCCAGTAACGCCTCCCTTGATCCTGTCGTGTGTCAATATAGTCTAGTAGCTTTTCCTCGTTCAAAGAACGCAAGGCATACCATTCTTTTGACTCAAAGCTTCACCTGAAGAAATCAAGGGACGGAGTAAGCTGTCAACTCCCGATTACCCCAAGAAAGTCTGAGGATTGCCAAGAAGAAGGGCGTAATTTCTCGAAACTGTACTGAACCTAGAACACCTAGAACACCTAAAACTTAGAACAAAATGCTAATAGTTTTTTCTGTTCAACTTCTCGGAAGGCTTTCGGAACTTAAAAGTTTTCAGTCCTTCGGATCTTTGAGTAGATGAATCATCAAGAGGGTTAAGACTACAATGTACCATTTTCTGTTCTTTCGAGAAAGATCATCTTATCTTATCAGTAAGAACTTCGACACGCCGAACTTGCTGTCGTCAGTCATGCTGCAACTCTACACTTCCTGTATCATGCTCTGCTAATGCCACCTCAATGCTCTTTGATTGACGTCGTTATTTTGAATGAATGAAGATAAATCTTGAATGGGCTCGCATACGTTTTGCCCACTCCACTATGGCTTTTTACCCCTATTATCCTTCTTTACTTGTACCTGGGAGGAGGCGATGTAGTGCCAAGTGGCGCACTCTCTCGCCTGCGTGTTCCGGGGATCGAACTCCCCGAACCGATTTCGCTGAGCTCATTCAAGCTTTTCATTTCTCCTGGATCGGCTGATTAGTATTGGACTCGTCTGGGAGGATAAAACCACTGACACGTACATCGNAGTGGCGCACTCTCTCGCCTGCGTGTTCCGGGGATCGAACTCCCCGAACCGATTTGGCTGAGCTCATTCAAGCTTTTCATTTCTCCTGGATTGGCTAATTAGTAATGGGCTCGTCCGGGAGGATCAAACCAGTGACACGTACATCGGCTTACAGTCGCTACTCATTGTATTGGGAGGGAAATGGGGGCGCATTTCTATAGCAGGATTGATGGAAGCTAGAAGACTTACTCCGTTACTTTTTTTGCCTTTATTAAATTAGTTTGAAAGTAAGAATCAGAGTTCCTCCACTACGTCAGCGCTGTTCCTCGTGAACCTCAGGAACCCTCTACACAGACCCCTTACAGTGCAGGAGATTTTTTGATGGATCTTGAAGGCGTAAAAGGCCTGACTAGAACTTTACTAATGCTTGCAAAATCGGCATTCCTGATTGATTCCTCAGTCATATTTCCAAGATTTGATAGATGGGGCATGAGATGTATTTAGGCTGCCTTACTTCCTTACCCAGGTTTTTTTTTGAAATCCCATTAGAGCACGCAGTTTGTGGGTAACGATCTGATATCAGAGAATACCTGCAGTCTGTAAGCTGTAAAAAGTCATAAAACTCGGTGCAAAAGTACAAAATACAGAAACCCCGACCATATAGGCAGTTTGTTTGGCGAAAGATAGCGTTCGGAAGATGATCGCAGCTTTTTTACTTTTTTTATTTTTATATAGCTGTATTTACTTCACTTCTACCACAGCCCACAAAAGACTGTCAGGGACCTTTTGCAGGTAATCCAAATGGAGCGTAGGGCAAAATCAGTAGACGCAAAGAAAAGGCTTGCTGTCACAACTCCAACCAAACCACAGCGACCAGCGAAACGGGTGGCAATTGTTGGGGCAGGACCAAGTGGTCTTCCATCAGCAAGGTGGGCTAGCCATATATGTGCAATACCCCAGTAGACAGTAGTGTGCAATACTCCTGGTAAGGCTGAGAAAACTGTTCAGGCATGCCATTCTCTATGGTTTCCGGCCAGTGGTCTTTGAGATGACTGGTGAAGTGGGTGGCCTATGGAATTACAAGCCACAAGACAGTGAAGGTGAGGTTGAAAGTAGGAAAAGGTTCAAAAATGATTTCTAAACAGGATTTTCCAGAAGCATCTGTCATGAAATCAACGGTGATCAACTCGTCCAAAGAAATGAGTGCCTACAGTGATTTTCCGCCAAAACCGGATGTCGCTAACTATATGCATAACCGGAAATTACTCGAGGTATGAGCCAAAGTCATTGACAGTTCGTCGCTACCATTACATTTGTAACCTCTTTAATCGTTGGTTTTGAACAGTGCACCACATTTCATTCTCCCCTTTTCCCTCAAATTTTTCCAGGCACCCATGACGCTAGCAGACGTCTATGGGAACCAATACTACCCTACATTTCTCAAATTAAAAAAGTTCCCCATGTCTTGGAAAAAGCATTGCCCATTCAATCGGAAGCTTCCTACAAAGAAGAATAGCGAAAAAAATGAGAGGTAGCGGCCGTTACGCGAAATTGCTGCCGCGCAGCGAGACAACTAATTAGGACAACTATCTAAGACATGACGCTCGGCGAGTCAACTAGCCAGGGATCGCCGCGCGGTAGGAGATAATCGAGTTGCACATCCACCATAATAATCTTTTAACTAGTGGCCTTTTTCATTTCAAATCGGTGTTGAAAGTAAGTCAAAAAGGAGTAAAAGAATTATCAAGCGACAGTGATTCTGATTCCGCTGGCAAGCGTGACGGAGTTTCTCTGACTATAGTTCTTTTTTACTTTCGTTATACTACCTTGGAAATACCAAAATGTTTAGTATTTCCAAGAATATGCCGAACACTATGGTCTTCGAAAATACATCAAATTTCATCACAAAGTCATCAATGTGAGGAAATCTGTCGATTACCCGGTCACTGGGACATGGATGGTGGAATATTTGGATAAGTTCGTAGTTATTTATTGCAAGATTAGAAAGAAAATGACAGAATAATACAAGAATAGAATAAAAATGGAAGGGAATAAACGAAAATCTCGACGATGCAGACGACGAAGGCTTTTAAAAATAACCCTAACTTTCTAGTTCTCCAGTTTCTTCCGAGAAGATTGTCAATTGAAAATTTCTCCCAGCCCTATCCACTGTGTTTGTACAACTCTTTCTTCCCGGGAGAAACTTCGTGGTCAGTATTTCCCAAAGCGAACGTTATGATAACAGTCGGAGGGACTCCCCGGGGAACTAAAATCCATGCCATGCCCTATAAGGTTTTGTTGTTTCAACGGCCTTGCAGGAGACGGGCAGTAGGATCGGTCTTCTGTAATCGATACGTCGCGCGCGACTGTCGCGGACCATTTGCCTCGTTATAGCAGTTCCAGCGTTCTCCATACAGCTCAATCGATATGCGATCATTATTTTAGGCATGATTCTACTGATAGTTCTTTTGTTCCTGTATTCCTTAATATTACTTACCTGCTGCTTCATTGTGCTATATACCTTCACGCGCGGCCTCCCTCTCGCCGCGACGCGACAATTTCGATCCTACTGCACCACCGGCCCGTCCTTGTTCCTTGTGGGTTATGGGTTACATCACAAGCTTTCTCAAAGGGTTTACTTAACCAGAATCAGATACAAAAAGACTTTCTCAATTTCAGTGATGGTGGATGGCATAGTGAGGAGTTTCACGGAGTACTACTCTGCTGTGGTCATCACAAAGTTCCACATTGGCCAGACAAATGGCCTGGACAGGACGAGTTCAAAGGCTGCATTGTGCACTCACACGATTATAAGGAACCTTCAAGTACGTTCACTATCGCTCATTCGATGAATTACGCTACCGCATGGCTCATCCATCGATTTCTTACTGTTGTTTATAAACCATAAATATTTAATTTGAATGTTTTAGGCCGTAGAATAAACCTAATCCACTGATTTTTAGGGTACGAAGACAAGCGTGTTGTCGCGGTGGGCATTGGAAATTCTGGTGCTGATGTTGCTGTAGAACTTAGCCGGGTTTCAGAGCAGGTAGTGATTTAAAAGATAGCAAGCACCCAGCTGGGTAAAAACAGCGTGATCTGACTAACTGGCACTTCCCCATACCTGGTCCACAGTGTATGGCAAAACGTCAGTGCCTCTCCTATAAGGAGAAGTGTGGGCTACACCACAAGGGAATAGGAGAAACATTGGAAGAAAGAGATTCAGCTGGTATTACTCGGCCTTACGCTGGACCCAGTTCTGGAAGTCTTTGTATCTAGCGAACGACGAATTTCCTATGAGGAGGGAACTGGACACCCGGGTCTGAGGTGTTCCTGGGAGGACATCATTTCCCAACTTTACAAACTTGGCCGTACTTGAAAACTGTGACATCGAACATCACTCTTTTGATTTGCACATATCAACCTTATCGGTGGTCACCAAGCATGTCTTTGAACCAAACATAGCAACCAAGCGCCATGACGCTAACTTAGAAGGGCTGGCTGAAAGTTTCCTTCACAGGTCTACCTGTCCACCCGCCGTGGAGCCTGGATATTGAATCGTCTGCACACAGGCGGAATGCCGCTGGATACTTGCATGGTGGGCTCATAACTTGTCAGTGAAGATCCTGACTTAAACATCCTTACTTTTTTAAGGCTAGGCGCTTCACGCATAAGCTGATGTATTCTGTGCCGCGTGCAATTCGAGCTTGGTACGTGCAGAGGACGATCAACGCCCGTTTCGATCACGCAGTTTATGGGCTTCAGCCTGAACACGATGTTTTGGGGTTTGTTTGAGACCCTTGATCTTTCTTTTGGCCCCTCCTCCTTCTCTACCTTCAACATTCTATATTTTACTACTATTTTTTTTACTTTATTTTATTTTCCTTGAGTCTTGAAAGTGTAAGTTTACGCGGAGACTGTGGAACACACAGATAAACTGCGGTGTATGTCATGGCGATGTATTTGGCACGACATAGAGGCATTACTTTGTTATTCCAGCGCTCACACAACACAGAACGATGAGTTGCCTATTCGTATAGCAAGTGGGACGATTGTGGTAAAACCGAATATCGAGCGATTTACCGAGCATGACGTTCATTTTGTGGATGGCACGAAAGCCACTAATATTGACCATGTGAGACATTTAGTCCGAATTTTTCATCATGCTTTCAAGCGCTGTTTTGATCCTTTCATACATTTAGGTAATCCTCTCAACTGGGTACGATATCACATTTCCGATTATGGAAGACAAGGATATTATAAAGGTAAACTGTTAGGGGTTAGCGATTATTCAGTTCAAGCTCCCCTGATCTCAAAACGACGGAGAGCGTCCGTTGCGCGTGTCCGTCGAAAGTAGGTCACCCCGCCCACTTCGCGCGCGGTGCATCACACTGAGGTCTCGAGATGACAGTGCAGTACCACCAAGTGTCATCGGACCAAATGATTTGCATTTGTCTGTGTTATCTTCTTCTTGAACTGACTGCCGTGGACCAAACGCAAAGCGTATGCCCCAGTGACAATTGCGACGTCTGTCAAATATCGCGGGCCGACTCGCCGCGTGCGACGGCTGCGGCGTGACCTAATTTCGACGGACGCGCGCAACGAAGCGCACCCCAAAACGACGGAGTAATTCCTTCTGAGGGAGGTGCTGGTGAGTAGCCTGCAGTCACCCCCTAGTGTGTGTGCTTCACCTCACCCTCTTCATCTCACCCCAGAAGGAAAGTGAAGTGGAGCAATCCCCAGAGAGATGTTTCCCGAGTTTTTCAGAACCGAGCAAATTTTATTTTAAATTTGGATGAATTAATCCACAATCACCTAAGCACCTGGATTCTCGATCCACCTGAAAGAAATCAGCCTTTTTTGTGACCATAAACTGTATTCCCTATTCCCATATAGTGAAGTAACAGTCACGATCCAACAATTGCAATGGCTCGTTTCAGGTTCGCCACAACGTAGTCGATCTGTACAAGTATATGTATCCACTTGATCAAACTCATAACACATTCGCCGTGATTGGATTGATTCAGGTACACCTTGAATATAGCGAACTCACTAAAAATCTCACATGGCTGCATTTATAGTTAGCGATGCACTGGCGAGAAGGAGAGTAAGCGGAATGATTTAGATAGGTATTGATCATTTGACTCAGCTACTCGCGTCTTAAAATAATCAAGGAACCTTCGGCATAGACTCCTTTCTTGATCATTCTCAAGTAGTGAATTGTTGAATTGCGTACTCTGGCTGCTTCTTCAGGACTTTGGAAATCCCTAGGTTCACTTAGGTTCAGTGAACTGTAACAAAGTTGTCGATTTAAGTTCCAATAAATGAGAACTAATGAAAAAATTATTTATTTACGTACAGATTTTGGTCAATTTTGAAATTTTGTATAGAAGCCGTCTGTTCAGCCTGTGGGATCGATCATGCCAATCGCCGAGATGCAGGCTCGAGTGTTTTTCTCCGTGCTGTCAGGTGAATCAACCCTGCCCAGTGCGGACGAGATGCGCAAGGACATGCTCGCTAAAAGAGAGGCGATGAAAAAGCAATACGTCGCAAGTTACAGGCACACTATACAGGTAGGTGTCATCTTTCTTCTGTTGCTCAGTGAAGAAATAATAAGGATAAAGCCCAAGCGCTGATCAGTTTTTTTCTGTGACGTATGCGCCAGGCATTCGACTGCTAGTCTGAATTGTAGACCGTTCAGACAGTTCAAGGTGGTGAGTGGCAAGTGATGTCCGCCTAGTCATATCAAGTCTTCCATCCTTCCGGGGTTGTTAATTGTTACCATGCTCGTCTGGGAGGATAAAAGCCCTGACTCGTACACTGACTAGCCACAGCAACTCATCGGCCATCGGCCACATTCCTATCCATTACGCCACTACGATTCTAGGAAAAGGCGACTGCGTGGCGCATCTCAAAACTGTATCTATTATGCCAGAAACTTTATCCTTGTGCTTATTCTGATCTAGTCTAGCGAAGACCAGCACATGTGAGAGTCAATTATTTCTTGTCTCATTATCAGAGGGATCTGGACCAGTTCTGCCTTCCACGAATGGGTGATGATCGGGTAGGGCCCCGCCAAGTTCCCTTGCAAGGATCCTTGCAAGGATCCTCACGCTATTCTCCCCTGCCCAGAGAGCCTCGAAAGTGGAAAACAAGGCAGTTAACAGGAAAGCAGGCTTCCTCTATTCCAGGTGGACTACATTCCATTTATGGACGAGCTGGCAACGATAATTGGTTGTAGACCAAGATTCTGGCGACTACTTCTCTGGGATCCTCCCTTGGCAATCGCTGCCACCTTCGGGCCGTGTGCCCCGTACGTNGCTTCCTCTATTCCAGGTGGACTACATTCCATTTATGGACGAGCTGGCAACGATAATCGGTTGTAGACCCCGATTCTGGCGACTACTTCTCTGGGATCCTCCTTTGGCAATCGCTGCCACCTTCGGGCCGTGTGCCCCGTACGTCTACAGGATAGATGGCCCTCATAAATGGGACGGTACGTTGCCTTCTCTTAAATTTGAAGAAATAAAAAAAAATAGTTAAACAAAAATAATTCAGGAGCCCGTGATGCTATCCTTGGACTTCCTGATCGTGTGAAAAGCGGTGCTCTACCGGGTTATCGTCCACCAACCAGACCCAGAGGTGTTTCATGGCCGCTCATTATCATCGGATTCCTTTTTATGGTTCTTCCTCGAATACTCCCATATCTTCGTTACTATCTCTAATATTTCTTTGAAGTATGAATGGATAAATTGCTTGTCGTTGATCAATCAGTCCTGACTTGGGTTGCGCCACACACATCTGTCTTTCATACAGAATTGCAAAGACGTTTGATTGCGTATTCAGCCAATACAGTGACCTACAGAGCAGTCGATGAATAATCGGCGATTTTGTACACCCAGATGGGCCTGAATCCATCGACCAACTCTGAAGGGTAAAAGTCTTGGCCATACTGGGCACGTATCGATCCGGGATTCGATCCCTCAAATCGTCGGGTTGTTGTGGGGATCCCATTTTGTTTTGGAACATGGGAACATGGGGGGGGGGGGTTATTCTGCGCCGGTAGATCT
>UZAF01017338.1:22112-36784 GCA_900617895.1 Haemonchus placei
ATTTTGGTGATAGGTGTGTCAGTCAACATAATGAAGACAACTGGGTGATTTTTGCTACGCCTAATCGAATACAGTAATCAGATCTGAGATTCTGAAATTAGAGCAATCTCCCATTTGAAGAAGAGACGACTTCATCTTCCCATCTTTGACACGATTTTCTAGAAGTTTTCTTCTGCTTGAAAACACCACGGCGGCAATTACGTAATCGCATTTTACGCAATTCTATCTTGATTTACAGTAGTATATCCAATTACGATCGTGTATTCTATCACTATGGCTAAGCCAACTAGAATTATCAATGCTCAGACAAGGTCGTCACTGATGGTGATACGGTAGAAGGAGGTGCAGTCCTCATTCTCTCTCTGATAGCCTCTACTTTACGATCACCTTCTGCCCTCCGAATTCCTATTGATTCTGTGCCTATGGGATCAATGTGCCTTTCCCAAAACCCCGATGAAATGTTGTGGCCAGCCGATGTACAAGTCAGTGATTTTGCACTAACAAACGAGTCTGGTACCAATTCACCTACCTCTGTAAAAAGTACAAGTCGTGGAAAGCTCTATAGATTTGGGCGGATATCGATTCAAGTTTTCGACTCCCATGAAATGCTCATGATAATGGACCACATGGCACTATACCAATTCCGATGCTCAAGAAGGGGGAAAGATACTTCAGCTTCCGAGCGCTCGAGCAAACCTTGCTGCTGAACAACTACTCATCGAGACCCCTATGTTCACTAAAATCATTTCATGGTAGTCTTGATTACCGAGAGCTTGAAAACAAATAAACAGCGGGAGAACAAACAAACAGGTACTTGGATCTCTACTAAACTTGAAGATCGCTCAGAGGAAGGGGACGTTGGTAAGGTTGCATAAATTGGCAAAGGGCCAAACCAGTAGTTACCTTTTGGATGGCGCTTACTAGTTAAAAGGTTTTTGAACATCAGCTTTCTGGAAGATAAGCGAGCTTCTGAGAAGTACTAAAGGACCGCTTCGCGACTGCGCGCGGCAGCACTTGTGAACCTCACAACCTCAGATTAAAAACTTAAAAAAACAGGCAGCTGCTGTCGCCGAGGCGAAGCCAGAATTTTTTGAACCTGTGCACCAGTTGTACTGCTTCACAGTCATATGTATTTGATAAGTTTATTGCATGTTACTATGTAAAAGAAACTTTCCTTTTATTACTAATTTGTTTACTCTGATGGGAATTACTCCTAGGTTATTTGGGGGATTGTTCAGACTATCAGCCTTTCCTACTGTACTTTCGTCAATGTTCCTGCCGGGATTCCTCCATCTTTTCCTACAGTAGCAGTTTTCATGTCGTGATTTCGATGTTGCTTTTGTAGAACTACACTGGTCGCTTTGATGATCTGGTGTTTCAGAAACCATATGAGTGTGGCGAACTTGGTGCCGGAAGGCGCAAGTCCGCCTCCGGAGCCACCACCTCGAGACTATACGGACATGACGATTGACTTTCGTGATATTGACCAAAGAAGAGCTACTGAGGATGCTGCTAATGCCATTGCCGATGCAGATGAGCCACCCATCGACGGAGACGTGAAAATTCGCGCTCGGATGGAAGCCTGTCGTCAAGGGATGATGCAACTCGAAGCGCTTCGATACAAACACATTAAACTTATGCAGGTGAACTCAGAGAAGCATTGTTTTGCCTTGTTTACGTTTATCTAGGAAATAACTGTTTACCTTGGTCTAGCAACTCAGAGTTTTCTAAACAGGAGCACTACCCTAAAAAGGGAACTCCAACAAAGTTGAAATTGACCTCTCATCAGATAGTGTTTACTCTCGAAATCGTCNTAGACAAAAAGGGGGCTCTACGTTTAGGGTCCTACTGTACCTTATTATTTGTCATAACTATCCCTTTGAGCTATATCAGTAGAGCTCACCTATTGGCCTAA
The DNA here is from genome assembly GCA_900617895.1 of Haemonchus placei. Classification (NCBI taxonomy): domain Eukaryota; kingdom Metazoa; phylum Nematoda; class Chromadorea; order Rhabditida; family Trichostrongylidae; genus Haemonchus; species Haemonchus placei. Next base: position 24,028 of record UZAF01017338.1, read on the forward strand.
GCGGGTTATGATGGGCTATGAGTCCCTTTGGCGTGAGGAAAAGCATTTCATCAAAAGAAAAAAAGCTATCGAAGCTATCGCTATGAGTGCCTGGTTTGTAGGAAATGCGTGGCCGATTACCAACGATTCCTGGCTGTGCAGACGTCCAGGCAAGGATTAAACGCTGCGCTGCTGCCAACGACCGTTCTTCTCTACAAAGCGTTGACAGCGGTGTTAGTTCGCTGGAACAGGTAGCGTATCCATTCAGAGCCATTTCATTCTGCTTTATTGGTTCATTCGCCTCATTACAGTACTAGAAGTCTCACCAGAAATCGGGCATCTATCAAAATTCAGTCGCTCTTGATACCTTACAGCGTCTTTTCAAGAACATCAACCTAGACCCCCGGAAAGATTGGTTGCTCTGAGACCTTTCTGTTCTAGTGGTATAAAATAATGTCCCGAAGGTGTAGGAAGGGCCAAACGTCTTCTATCGAGCACTCCTCGTTGAGCATTTTCTGGATTGTGGCCCGGATAAGGAGTTACGTCAGCGCAAAAAGGATCGGACCAGTCTCAATACAATAAAACCTGTCATCACGCAAGTGTTTACCTTCCCGATCCAATATCTAAGCTTACTATCAAATTCTCGGCCGTTGGACTAAAGTGTAAGCAAAGAAGGCTTTGTGTGTTAGCGCTTTTGGCTTGGAAGAGTAAGGCACAAGTATGGTGGGGACTGGCGAGCTTGAACACCGTGTCAGGGTCAGTGACGGTCAGGAAGTGCCAAGTAGTGCCAGTACGACATGGTGTTGTTGGTTTTTCGACTGACCCAGGAAATCTCTTAGCAAGCTCTCAGAAAAATGCTAATCAACGGTGTTTTTATCACTCCAAAGTAGAAGAACCGGCACGAGCTCGACCAGAAGTGATAGAAACGCGAACTTGTACTCCTCGAAAGCAGACGGCGACTTTTTGGACCGGAACCACCTTCGGCATTTGAAGGTGTGACAGAATGGAGGGGAGGTCGTTTTGGTTGAAGAGGAACATTAGATCCTAAAGAGGTTTCCTAGACGTCTCTCTTTAAACTAACACACCCAAAAAACGGCTCTTTAGATCTTTTCGATGGAGACTCCCATGAGGAGCCGTGCACCGACACTTCTTCGCTTTCCCGGGGAGTACGTGAAAGATGTAGTTCAATTATAAGTGGAATTCCAAATGCGGTTATCGCTAGTCAGAACTTCCAGTTCTCGGTTGCACATTTTCGGCATATTTTCGTGGTTGATTTCTCGTCTTGGCGACCACCAGATGGCCCTTTCCTTTGTCTTTGATCGCCTTTACTCTCTATCTTTCTCCCGATGACACTCAAACGGGGCGATCCAAAGCGGAGATGATGATTATGATGATGATGGCCTTCGGCTTTCGCGCAGCCAACGCGTTCCGTTCACCCCGATTTCCCCCCTCCCTGTATCTTTAGAGCGCGCCTAATTTATGACGATATGAACTTTTCTATCTGCTCACGGATGCCTCAATCGAGATTGAAATCAAAGTGATCGTCGCATTCCAATTCGGATTCCAGGGGGTCTGGGTGGCAGGGGTCGAGTTCGGGGGGAAGTACCTGATCATCTTGGAGTCTTTTTCGTGGAACTTCCTCTCTGCTTTTCTTCCAAAGACAGATCTCCCTGGAAAATACTGTTCTGATTGGTCCACATTAAGCAGCCCTTTCTCGAAATACGCCAAGTGGAAGAGAACTTCAGTCGATCCTGATTTAGAGTACGCCATGCATTGGAGTTCCATCGGTAAATTGTTTTGATTTGGCCTTCAATTATCAAACAATTGATCGCAAAAAAAATGAAAAGCCTGAGAAGTATGGATGACATTCGATCCGTGATCTCTTTTCTAAGTTATATGTACCGTAATGGCGCCACTTGGCATTGCGCCATGCTCTCTGCACAGGTCAAGGACTATACAGATGAGCACAATGTGTGTGGCATGGGTGTAGCGAGAGGCCTCCATTCAGCCATACACAATGTCCTCACCAGCACCGTCCTAGATAAAGCTTCAAAAATTGTGCGAAATCCGGACTTCGTTCCGCTTCGTCGCGCTTTTTTTTTTACTTTCAGGCTCTTCTTAATTTTACTATTTTACTAATTTTCTTGAAACTGGGAGAAAATCACATGAAGCATATGGCCTTTGTTTCAGAACATACCATCAACCCGCTGCTCATCACCTTCAATCAGCCATCGCTCATCCGTCAGCTGTGATTCTGGCTGCAGCAGTGTCTACAGTAATGAAATTAGGTATATTCCCATTATTATCTATAGTTATTACGGCATAACCACGGTATCCAAAGCAGTACTGAACTCTTGAGAAGGTAACCTAATTAGGATTTGTGGGATGAAGATGTTACTTCAAGTTCCATTCGTACATATCATAAAGCCTAGCTCGATACTACGTCTCGCTCTCAGAGCTTTTCCAGCTTTTGAGAGCAGCACTAGTTAAAGAAGAAGAGATAGTGGGGGAAGAGGAAGAAAATTCCAACTTGTATTGGAATCTGAAGTTCAAATTACAGGGACGAGTTGTTACCCTCGATTTCGGTCTTTATTGTTGTGGCTGACTACCGAAGAATGGCTATAAACCTCCCTACGGAAAAATTATCTGCAAGGGGTACTGGCCTTCTAGATAGACAGGGTCACACTGGGGTATGTACTCCATGCCCTTGTTCAATGGCTCTAAGCCAGGAATCTTGCAAAGTCAGTCTTCCCTTATCAGGGATTGGTCGATTCGATGAAAAAACTGTTACACTTCCAAGTCAATTACTCGATTCCTCTTAATTAGAGATATTTTCAGCACAAACACTCGACCGATGCCCTATTCAATCTACCGTAAACTATCTATTGAACAGAAGGAAACCGTACCGACAGAATCCAATGATACCGTTACACCTATACCCATAGTGGTGAGTGTTCCATCATATTTTCTGCAAAACCGAATTGAGATGGTAACTGCGTGACAGCCCTCTATGTTTCACCATTGCATTGACTTTACGGTGCTTTACTTACCAGTAAACGCAGTCTTTAATAAAAACTGTTAGCCTAGATTAAACTCGTAAAAAACGTGGCAGCAGCCTTTGTAACTCTAGTGGTGCGCATTGAAGCTGCCCGCGACGCGACCGCGTGCGCGATGTGCGGGTATTGCGCCTACGATCTGATCCGCTTGAGCTGTTTCAAAAACTGACCAACAAAGGGAAAGTAACCATTCTTTCAGGCCACAACAATTGCCTCCACAACTAGCCTTCGTTCGGATAGGATTGCACGGGCATGGCGTCGACAACAACAGCGTCCACGTAGTATGTTCGATCACTCACCAGAACAGAGGTAATCGATTACCGATTTTCGGAACTTTTGATTTTATTTAGATCAGAACAGTCGTTCACACTTCCTATTTAGTCCTCGTCGGGACTCGATGATTGATACGACTTCATTTATGCAAATCACACCACCACCTGTACATCGTAAAATGGGAGTAGTTGGACAGGTAGGGGACTTTTGAGTTTTTACCAGCTGCCTCAGTTAACTGGCCATTTCAGCCACCACGTTCGCCATTGGCCCCGATTCGACTGTCAGTGAATATATCACCTCCATCTTCACGACCTCTACGAACAGCTCAGCGCCCTGACATCGTGAAGGTGGCCAAAGTAGAGGTACGTCCGGGAAGCTTCCCTGCCACTCAGAGTTCTCTTACGTAGTCGATTCCACTGGGAGCTATTTTTTGTGCAGTGGCTTTAGCTTCTTTCCTCTTAACTGGGTTGCTTTCAGAATGCAGACATGGTCTTCCGGGCAAGTCGGATTTTCGTCGATCGCAGTCCACAACAGGACCGTCGTCAGAGTACAATGGTTGTACAACCGAGTCCACGTACGGAAAAGCGAACTCGCCGTCCGAAAAGCATGTTCGAGCAGGTCGATGAGCCACTCTATGCCACACCAGTCAGGGCGATGAACAGGTGGGTATTTCTCAGCCACTCTGACAGTTGCCGTAATTGTTTGCGAGTAGGTGGGTAACAAACGAAACGTCGTGACCTGTCTGAGTGGCCTGGATAGGATAGGGACTTTAATAGGGCAGTAACAGATCGTGAGGTAGCAGTCCAGCCGCCTAGGAGGTTCGGAAAGTGGCATGCGGTTCTGCTAACATTTCCATTGTTTATGGATTGAATCCCATATAGGTTTATCTCTGTGTTCATATAAAAGGTTGACCTAGTTACCGGTTTCATAGATAGATAACTCTGAGGAAATTCGTTCCAGTGTTCGTTCCAAAGACATATCTTTGAATACGGTAGGGGCATTGACTACACTGTAAACATGAGGTGGAGCTTGGCGAGCCCCAGATTACCCCCTAATCGGATGGGCTTTCACGTAAACTGAGTTTGTGGTGCAGAGACTAACTAATGGAACATTGCGGTCTACTTGTATTTATATTTTTAGATTGCTTATTTATTGTTTGTGCTGTGTTGTCTATTGTAATGTTTATTTGCATGACTGACTGACGAAATTTCCAGAGACTTCCGTGCTGCACCAGCTAACTCGCCAGCAGTCGTACGAAGAACAGCGTTTGTTCCTGTCGTTTCAAGGTGGGTACTTTTTACCCACATCCCTTTGTTACTGATATACTAGAAGGCTGTGCACGAATTCAATTACAACGGGATTGTGCAACTTTTTCGTGCAATATCGTGCACACCCTCGTTTTACCGACCTATCCTTTCATTTGTACTTTTTTCAGGTTCATTCCTAGTAACAATAACTCTGATCATCTACGACCTCAAAAGGCACGACCAATCGAGAAAAATTGGCACGAATCTGAAGGCCTATGAGAGAAGTATGGCACGATTATCGACATTTTGAACGAACATTGAACTAAATTCTTTGACATTCAGTTTACAATATATTTATTTGAAATTGTTATCTTGCTATGTATGTTAGACGATTCGATGACGATTTTTTGACTCATAGATTGTAGTATAAACGCGAACACATATTTGCCAGCACGTGCTAAGCGGCGTTCTAAATGACACATTTCATGGAACTATTCAAGTATATTCCACTGTGTTAAAATGCTATTACCTTGAATTACTACTTCTCTTTCTATAAATGCCTTGAAACAAAAAATTCATTTGATATAACCTATTTAATTTCATTAAAGCGGAGGTGGTCTAGTGGCAAGTGACGTTCTTCACACACGCATGGTCACGGGTTTGATTCTTGGATTGATACTTGCCTGGACCAACCGATCTTCTTTCCCTCTGGGGTCGGCTAATTGGTACCAGACTCGTCTGGGAGGATAAAACGCACTGAGTTGTACATCGCCTGGCCACCGCAAGTCATTGTAGCGGCCACATATGCATTCAATAACCACTACGATTCTGAATGGAAGTCGAAAGCACGGCGCATCCCTCTGATGGTATTGATTAACGCTCCGTGACTCTTTCTCCCATTTATTGTTTTCATTTCGCTGGTGGGTGTGGTGAAGTTGGAAGAAGTGTCGCATCATGCCCAAGGGACAGGGTATGTTTCCACCCAAGGTAGCAGTTGTAGCATTTTACCTCTCCCCACCTCTGTATTCTTCCCCGCGGCGTCTCCCACCCACCCATCACATACCACTCGATACGCCCTGCACGTGGCCGGTGGGTTGGAGACGTCGTGTACGTAGCATGTGTTCTGGAGTAGCTGCTTAGATGTACTGCTAGGGCGCAATTGCAGACTGCGATAATGGTTAGTAATATACCCTACTGACCCACCCTACTGAATGATACCTGATTACCTGAAGGGTCTTGAACGAAGAGGAGGGAAGGCAGGGACTCCGAATAGAAGGCGAATGCATGGCGCAGCTAACGAGGCCTAATGGTTACCTAGTACTTCAATCCTTTCAGAGTAGTGCCTTTTACTTGTAACCCAGTTGTTTCCTATACATTGCCTTGATTGGTATAAATACTAAAAGAGTAACTATTTATTACTCTGAATCGTCTTCTTCTTGAGCTGTTTCTTCCATTGTAACCATCTGGGTTGGTTGCTCGGGCAGGTGGCAAACATGGCAATGGGTTGACGCTGTTTCGCAAAAGCTCGGCATTTCGATTGGAGTGAGATTCTCTCTTCTAATCCTTTCGCTCTCTCCATCTCCCTCAGCATCCAGACGAGGTTTCGGTGAACCATCCGATGCTGATAGCGGCTAAAATAAGCTCTTCAACATTGCTTCCTGATGATGAACTATTAATGCTGCAATCTGAATTCACTGGTACGCAATTGGGATCGATATCGTAGTGTTAGATATTATACACCGAGATTTGGTTTATTTTTTTTGCTTATTTTTTTAGGTAAATTTCGACTTTCTCAGAAGAGCTTTGGGGATTTTCGATAGCACGATAGCAATAATGCTGAAACATAGACTATTGATTGTTCAGGATCCAGCGCGGTCATATATACATAACTATAAACACTGTACGCGATCTTATAAACCCACAGTAAAAACTGTCACCGTTACCTAATGAATCAACACTTACAGGAGGGGCGAGAACCTCAAATGGGCGACAGATGATCAAGCTAACAATAAGATGAATCACATATTTGCAGTACAAACTTCGTATGTTAGAAACCAGCCCATAAGTTCTTGTAGAGTGAACTTTGAAGATGGGCGATAGCTGTTTCAGTCAGTAGTGGACGAGTTTCAACGGCGTTGTAAGACCGCACTATCTCGAGAGACTCACATGTAGGAAGTTACAATAACTTGTCCGTAACCCACGAGAGTGAAAGGAAGTTTCGGACAATTTTGGATTGATGAGGTCAGCTCTTTGTGCATTGGGAGTGACCCCTTACATGTTATTCCCGTCACACTGATCTCTTCCAACCTCCACTTCAACCACTTTTGAAAAGCCTTGTTTTTCGTGAAGTAGGTAGGTTTCACCGACTTACTGCTCTACATCAACACGTCCACTTTTTCACTTAAAAAGGGTGCCTCAAAATTATCGTGAACTGCGCCTTCAATAGGAGGGTCAAGGAAGGTGCGTCGGAATCTCAGGTACTACTGCCCGGTCTGCTTGCAGAGTAACTACAACTATAATTTCAGTGGGATCATTACGGTATTTATCCGAAAAAGGTATAAGTAAACTGACTTCGTTGTCACAGTTTGTGTCTTGCCAAGGCATTTTATTCTTATTACAACAGGATCTTGATGAAACACCTGCCTAAATTGGGTTGTAACGCCCAGCTCTACTTCTGCACCTGTCGTAAACTCAGTACTATACTTGACGGTTTAACCGATTCGCACCCGGATTCCTAAGTATTGCCCCCATACCATACAAATTCTGAATGATTAGCAAGGTTGCTCATTACTCAAACCAACTTGAGAGGTTGGCCTGAATACTGAGTGAGTTCTGAGGTAATACTTGCGGTGGCTAAACATACATACAAATGGGTAGAGATTCTGAGCGTGAGTCTGATGCACGGCTTATCAAGTCTAAGCTAGCCATGCGTATGATTTCTGAATGCTTGGGCAGGAAGTTGTGAAAAAAGCGAATTCATACACAAGACAAGAAATTGGAAAATGATCGACTGGCTCGGGATGCGCCATGCATTCGAGAACCATTCAGAGTTTTGGTGATTGCGAGATATCGACTCATGAATCCAGCTCATAAAATGGCTTGTGGTTGTTAGTCGATGGCGAATGGCCATCCACCGATCTAAGAAGGCTCGAAGGTTCTATTGACGTGGACGGAATTTGAACGGCACATATGATCGTGACACCTCGTCCACCATCTCCTTGGAAACTGAACGAATGGTAGAGAAGAGTAACTCACTTCTCTGATGGTACGTTCGGCATCACCGACTCCGGCTACCAACTTGTACGTGTAGCGTGGTACAGGTACACGATACCACTGCAAATAACCTTCTAAATAATATTTGAACTGTTGCGGTAAAGACGCTTTTCAGGAAACTTCTTAGCACTTTTATAGGAAGGCGGTCGTTTGGCTCGGCCCCTCACGTCGCGCCGCCCTTTCGAAGCGATTGTTTTTGAGCTGGAGAACTCGTCCAGGTGATCGGGCAACCCAAAACCCATTTAGCTGAGAGACGCCCGATCGATGATGCCGCCACTGTTAGACGCCGGCGTCATCGATAGAGTTCCTAAGTCGGTGTCCGCGCCAAACGACACTTTTATCCCCTCCTTATAACTTGAGGAACGCCCATTACTCGTATGTTGCGAAATTAGGTCACCCCGCCCACGATGCGCGAAGCAGTTCAATGGGATCTCGGGATGGCATGACAGTACCACTTGGTAAGTGTCAGTGGAGCGAATGATTTGCACTAGTTCGTATTTCCTTGTCTTTAAGCTGACTGCTGTGGACCAAGGGCAAATCCTATGCCCCACTGACAACTGCGATATCCGTCAAAAATCGCATGCTGACACGCCGCGTGCGACGACTGCGGCGTAACCTAGTTTCGACTGACGCGTAGAACGATGCTCACCCATAACTGACTAGTTTGGATACTTTCAGTCAATGGATAAGCCGTTCAGTATTATGTTTATTGTTCAATTCAAAGCTTAACAAATCCATTTGCTTACCATCCAATACGAAATCACGAACGTAAGTACAATGACCCAACCACCGATGAAGATCGCTACCACATAAGCACAAAGTGATTCTTCAAACGTATGTGGATCCATTATCACACGGCCGAGGTCTACACCACAATTCTGAATCAGTACAAATTGCGGTTTCAAATGATGGGGGTTGACGAAACTATCGTGGATGCGCCACGCATTCAACTCGACTCGAGATGAATGATATGGCTTCATGAACAATTTGTTGTTTACAACAACTATTTCACATTTGAGGTATATAAAGGGCTATATATGAGTCTTTGGCGTTAATCCCGCCCAGTGTATGCTGAAATAACCGACGTGAATTCTGTATCGTAGTGGCGTTTGAATAGGTATATTGCAGATACTATTCTTGTGGTGGCTAGCCGAACCGACAGGTCAGTGCTTTCATAACCCTAACGGGTATAGCACAAATCAATCGACTTCGAGGTGATACAAGACTCAATTAACCCGGGCGAGTAACGATCGGGAATTCGATCCTGAGACTATGCGTATAGCAGGTGGGAAAGCTGCCACTGCCTCCACCAGACTCTGGTGAAATGTAGTTATATCGTGACAGGAAAGACCTTAACAATTATTCTGCCGTATCCTGTACTTTCCCACGATTAATCAACTCTGGCCAATGACTCATTCTGGGTTCAAACTTGACAACGCCTCGAGACCCAGCGGAAACTTCCGAATCAAATGAAAATCTGAATTCGGTCCATGATAACCACTTACTACGTTTGCTGGTAATAAACACCATAAGTAGCACCGTCCTAATCGCCAACCGTTCCACCGCATTAATCTTATCAAAATGCTTGTCCATTTGCAAACTCCAACAATTAACTAACCATTGATATGGATTGATGAAAGCCTACGTTTAGTCACGTCAAGTTCGCGTAAATAATGTGAACATGGGCTTCAAAAACGCGCCCGAGAGGAGATGTGGGAGGTATTTTGTGTCATCTTAAGAAACTCCTATATAAATACTTCTATTTCGTTTCTACTCCTGGTCATAGGTTTCCCACGACCATAGAATTTTTAAAGTACTTTTTTGGAGAAAATATGATTGAAGCGGGTGTTGCTTCACTGTAGTCATGTCTCTGATGTTATGGGCTAGAGGGCGAAGTAATATGGGACCTGCCTTAAAAGGTCCGTAGTGATACTCAGATAGGCTTCTCACTATGGGGGTGAAATTAGTCGCCTAAGTCTAAGGACGAGAGGAGCGTCAGGCGAATGAGTTGCTCCACGTCTAAAAATTGGATTAAAAGAGTTAGTAGCTGATGGGATGCTATTTCACAGAGAGAGCGCAGACAACACGACGAATGCAACGAAGGTATAGTCGTACATCTGTAAAAAGAGGATAATGCCTCTTTATAAAGCGCTTTTCTTCATTCAATCAGAGATTTCATAGTAACTGACAGGTACTATGTACAAACAAGATTGGCATGCAACGACAATGGAAACATCTCGACAATATCTACCCTACTGTACTAGTCGACTAGCTCTCCGTTTTCGCTCAGTGATTGTCTCTTCAATTACTTGATCGAGAATTACCTGAAAGAGAAAAAAAGTTTGGTGACGGGTAAAGTCATCAGCTGCTCAGATAAACTCACTTTAATCCCCATCCAAGTCTCTTTTCCAATCGGTATCAGCCAGTGGGGTTTGATTTGAAATGCGAACCAGGCTGAAACTACGAAATTACCCTGTGCTTGTAGAATGCGCGTATTTGAAATGCTTTGTCATTCGTGTAGTACATTACATTTCCCAACGCAACACCCAAACGTTAAGGTCCAAGGAGCTTTCACTGGGGAAGATACGCCCATCGCAGGCAGTCCCGCCCAATGTTTATAGACGTCTTTTTCTTATGTTTTTCTTTGACTTGTTCAACTATCCTAGAATATTAATTATGTGTATGATCTCTTCATACACCTTCCACTCATTTCTTCTCGGAATGGACCCGTCTACGCGACCCGTCTGTACACTTTGGAGGTCCCATGAGAAAAGTAGCTATCGATTTCCGATGGGAGGTGAACGGGTATATACGATAAGAGGTACACTGGCACCTTGCCAATTCTGACTGAATCTTATCTAATCCATTATTTGGCTGATTTGTTTTGTAGTTATCAGTAGTATGACTTAACCAATCAATCAATCGATTGCCCAATTCTGATCGATTTTAAGAGGCTATCTGTGGACGACGATGTAAAGTGAATTTTTTCCGTTACATGTGAACGGGTGTGGTGCATTAGGAAAGAAATGGTCGCGTCGCGGTGAGAGGCGTCGCGCGCGAAGGAATGTAGCAGGATGCAGCAGTAGGTAAGAAATACGAGAACAAAAGTACTAATAGTAGAATTATGCATAAAATAATGATCGCATATCGATTGAGCTGTATGAAGAACGCTAGAGCTGTAATAACGGCNAATGAGTGGTCCGCGACAGCCGCGTGCGGCAAATCGATTACCCAAAATCGTTCCTAACGCCCGTCTCCCCACGTGAACCACTTTCTATAAAAATGGATTACTTACTAGACATGTCCGGTGGTAATTCCAGAACATAGACGTATTTGGTGGGAGTATTCTTCTTGATCCAATCAGTGGCACCACCTGTTGCTGTTCCTAAAAAATCGATAGTCACCCTCATACTCTTCATTACTGAGTTTTTTTTTTATATTCCTAGTATTAATGACTACAATTGAGCTCATCATTGAGTCATAAGGCCTACACTTATCGGATGCTCTGTCCGGGCCTTAGCCACATCATCCTGTTATCTCACCGAGCATATCCGCAGCGGTACCTATCCGATACTTGGTCTCTCGGTATGAGTAGACTTTTTGAGCGGCTCGAGCGGCAAGCTTTTCCTAGAATAGTCGAATTAAAATATTACCAAAACCCAGGAATGGTAAAAAAATAGAAAATGATTTTTGAGAAATGTTTTTTGAGAGAAAAAATATTCTGAAAACATGCTCAGAAGATGAAGTGCTTTTAATATTNTACCTATCCGATACTTGGTCTCTCGGTATGAGTAGACTTTTTGAGCGGCTCGAGCGGCAAGCTTTTCCTAGAATAGTCGAATTAAAATATTATCAAAACTAAGGAACGGTAAAAAAATAGAGATTGATTTTTGAGAAATGTTTTTTGAGAGAAAAAATATTCTGAAAACATGCTCAGAAGATGAAGTGCCTTTAATATTCGATCCGCTCCCTCTGCATAGATGGATATCGATTTTACGCGCGCGCGCTGTCAATTACCTGTCAGTCGTGCAGTAGCTGTAGACGCTATTCAGAAAGGAAACGAAAGAAAATGATTTCTTACAATTATTTGATTCCGCTTCACGTGCTTCAAATCAAATATCGATTTTACGCTTGTGCAATTTTAGTTCTACTGTTTCTTTTGATCACTGAAGGAAGGAGGGCTTCAATAAAGGGAGCTATCTGATAGAATTCACTTACTAGTTCTTTGAAGTCCTCTGGATAAGTTCGTTTGTGATGGTTATACGGTAGAATCCATAACTGGCCATGAGTATGCATAGAGACAAGAGCATGTAGACGTCCGTAGATTTCCTTGGACAGCACAAAGTCTCGTACGGCTCTAGAACGATTTCGATTTGGAAGGAGCCCGCTTAGCGCACTGCCTCAGCTCTCTGTACTGCGCTTACAAGGTCTGCAGGATCGCATCCCTACTAGATGATACTGAGTAGCATGCTTGTAGCGAAAAAGGCTTTGCAAATTACAGAACAGACTTTTTCTGGCATTGGCTCTTTATTTCAATGGAAACTATGGATATTGATTCTGTAAGTGAGTTGACGCGACGACACAAATAAGATATTTTCTGGTAATGGCTCCCCATGGGTATTTAAGCTATTTATTTGTTCAGGTTCTACCTTAGAGAAGCTTCTGCTCCTTACCCGTCATCTGTAGGCGATAATCCCTAAGTTAAAAGACCCTGACCGACCCAACTGCCCGTCTCCCCACTGCACACTGCTCCCAATTGCGAATCCCTTCACGGAACAAAAAAATGCGAAAAAAACGAAACTCGTAAAATCAAGAGAAGTAATTGATTAGGAAATTGCCGGCGCAAAATTCGACGACTGACCTTGTCTCCGGCTCACTGAACGGAAAGGGTCCTTGAAATTCATCCGAGCATGGATTGTTGAACGGATA
>UZAF01017339.1:0-14565 GCA_900617895.1 Haemonchus placei
GTCGATGAGTAGCCGAAGCGTCTTCGAGCTATAATTAGTACAGGAGACCTTCATATAAGATGACCGTGAGAACATTTTCTCTAGAGCCTCTAACCACTTACTTTCCACGTTGTAGAACGTTTTTGAACGGAGTTATAAGTTTTCAAAAAGGACCCAACATTCAAATGCACTCCCACACACAGTTGGCGGGGCTTCGGAATGCTCACGTATGCCCGGCATGTGTAAGTCTTATGTGGTATGTACCGCCCACTGCAAGAACGCTCCGTCTCTCGCAGGTGAGTCTCCTTCAATGCACCTTCACCTCTGCCCATTTTTTCCCGGCGTCTGGGCTGTTTTGAGACCTAATTTAGACGTTTCGCCCAGGAAACCGCCCACTGTCGTGCATGCCCCGCCCCCTGCGGACGAAACCGCTGAACTTACAGGTACTCCGTTGGTCTTCTCCTATGCCCAACTCATCCCAAACTTGACCTAACTTCTGCAGACGGTTCTTCGGGTGATATCGAGTTTTCGTACAAACAAACAAACAGACAGCATTCTAAGGGCTGCGAAGCAGAAGCGATGAGGCTGACCTATACTTGAGTGGAGCTGTTTGTGTTCGCGAGCTGAGCCTTAAATTCCCCACTCCGTTTTTATATGTGCTGTTACCCAGAAGTCAGACCAGGGAGTGTTTCACCATGGAAACTGTTAATAATTGAAGTCGTCCCAAGGACAGGTCTCTGCCGATGGTCGGGCATCACCTGATACTGATTTTTAGCAAGTTCGGCTACTTTTACCCGTCAATCCCTGCCCCGACGCCCCGGCAGCCTAGATCAAAGCCACACAAGTCTGCGAATGGCACGAGCTCCTTGATAATCACCGCGCATTCGTCCTTTCTGTTAATTTTTGAGTTCTTCGATGCGATTTACAGTGCCTCCAGAGTCTTGCGCGCCGAGATATCATCTTTACGAGATAGTGTCATAACAAAGACCGGCACACCTTCATTTTCATAGTGCTGCGTCTTGTAATCACCCATAAAAGCGAACTTTCGCGACCACCCGGATGCTCTTTTATCCTGATGCAGAGTGGCCTTCTAGTTTCCCCTACAATCCCTCCCCACACAGTTGGCATGTGATGAGATATACGATTCTTAGGATAGTGCCGTCATTTTCCTTTCCGGGAGGGCAAATCACGTAGGAAGGCGTTTGGCATCTCCGAATCGTGAAGGCGATTTCAAATCAACTACCTTTCGAGATTCAGGGAGACATCTCGACCACTCTCACACCGTCCTGGAGACCAGCTTCCCGGAAACAGGTGCGAGTGGCAGCGCTTTGGTCATCTGAAACGAAAGGTACACAGAAAGGTACCTTCATTTGCTTTTCCTCATGCGCATGTTTCATCCTAGCACGTCTTCTACGCCGCGCAGGCTGTTCATCACAACACATTCTCCTTCGCAATCCAACGAGCCAATTCTATGGACTCCGTTCTGTAAGCGCCTTCAAACAAAACTGCGGAACCAGTTTTAAGCATGCTCTTGACAGTGGCAGAGTTCGTCCTCAATGGATGCACTGAACTGCAGTGGACGAGGATGTTCTTGCTGCTGAGCTTTCGATACCACTTCGTTTCTTGAATACCATGCAAGATTTTGATCTGAATATTGAGGGAGGCGAGCCAACTCTCTGCCGGTGAACTCATGTGTTTAGATTGTCCATAGAGCACATAGAGTAGTTCGGAACAGGTGCCTGTCTCAGTTTGAGTGGGCAGTAAATTATTGGCTTTCGTTCAAAGCGGCCCTCCAACATTTTGACATGAACGCTATAGTCAGCACCTGTGGCAATCCATGCCCCATAGCTAGTCCTCTTTCTTGCTTATAGATTCACCCGACCACCTTATGACCCTGGGCGGTTTCCTGTAGCACTCTATGATCTGAGCTGTGGGTCCCAACACATGTAAAAACGCCATGAGGTACGCTGGGCTCAGGGTGTCGACAAACAGCTCCACTCGAGAACAGTTCAGCTTTGTCGCTTCTGTTCGGCAGCTTTCAGAGCTCTTTTGTAATTTGAAAACGTAACCTAATGAATCACAGATATGTAATCGACTCAAAGGCTCCGATAGGCGATTATGCCGAATCATTAGCTGTGAGTAAAAAATCTTACAACCTCGAAAGTTGAGCCGGCTCACGACAAATGACTACTCAATCGTAACGTAATGAAGAGTACTGTTCGGCATGATCACTATCTATGCAAGTGTATTCTCCTATCTCTCTTGCACATAGGTTATATGGAAAGTTCAACCACAGTTCACAGTGAAAGAAAATGACTGACATAACTTTTAAGTTGTAAGCAATTCTTGAGAGAATACCGTCAAGCGAAAGGAAAAAGATGAACAATGCAACAGATTTCCATGCTTAGAAAACTCTAACATATGTTGGATTTCGACTGCTATCCATGAAAATGTTCGTGATGTTTCCCTAGCTTCTCCTTCTTTTCGCTAGCGTCAACCCTCTTAGGGTCTGCTGTTCCAATATCTTGTTTTTGCTTCCTTCTATATGCTGCAGCTTCTGTTGTAACTTTAGCTTCGACGATTTCCTTCTTTGGACGTACTCTTCTTTAGGGCTCCTCGCGACCACTTCCTTGTCACAGATTTGGTTGCGTAAACATCGGATGATTCTGCGTACTTCTCAGAACGGGTAACTTTCTTGTCGTAAGCTAAATAGGGAATCATCATCTCGCAATCACGAGATTGCTTGACGACGTCATCGAAAGGCCCTCCGGTATAGTTACTCTCCCGCGGTCGGATAGTTGAATACGACCAGAGCGCGTTACTGAGAAATGGGCAAATATGGTTGAGCGAAAGTTTTGAACTTTATTTCATCATCATTTCAAAGTCTTATTTCCGTTGAAAAAGGATCTCAATCGGTAATATAGTCTCCATCGCAGCCTCCATCCGTCCATCGATCCCGCAATTTGTCAATTTCTGAAATAAGAACGACGGCGGCCCCGATTCGAAAAAGCTGGAAATCTGTTTTGAGTGGCGAGCAATCACCAAATTGTCTATCGCAAAGTTGTTGTTTCAGAGCAAGAAACAAACGGTAATCGGTCGTAGCAAGACCTGGCGAATAAGGAGAATGGGACAGCGCTTCCCATCCAAGTTCGGCAATTTTCCAACGAGCCAGTTTCGCAACATGCAGTCGAGCGCTGTCGTGAAAAAGAAATATCTTTCCTCGCTGCGGACGCTTCCTTCGAATAACGTCGGCCAAACTCTGCAGCTGAGAAGCAGAAATCTCGGCGGTCACGTTGGAACCACCAGGAAGTTATCCTAAGTGCGATTCTCATCTGAGCTTTTGAGCGCACCACAGACATCTGCGACAGTCGTCGATGGATTATGCCCTCACAGTAGTTCGGAACAGACAATAGCCCTCACACAGCTTCGGCCAACCGCTGAAGGTTGAAGTCATATTTGCGGATTACAAGGGTATGTTTATATGTATATCCCCCTGAAGTACAGATTTGGGAACAGTCTACCATAGCCTATTACGAGATCCTCCCGAGTGACACAATGAAATAATCTAGAAAAGGATGAAGAATCAATCAACTTCCTACTCAACCTAATACATCAGAAAGTAATGAATGTGTACCTATACACAATAAGAAATAAAGAGTATTTCAGTGAGTAGAAACACGTCCGAGAATTGACTCCCATGCAGACAGAAGAGTTGAAGAAGCTGAATTTCGATATAACAAAAACAATCGGGACTTACTCTGGAGACTCCATCAGGGTCGTGTCGCGACAACAAATGTAAAGTTCAAAGATATATCATATCATAGGATACGTCTTGAAATGATTGAAACGCTAGAGATCTTTTTGTAGGAGAAACGAAAAAGATCAAGGCTTCAACGTTTCACATCTCCATGTATAAAAATACGAGCAAGAAAATGAATGTCAGAAGTTACTTTGTAGAATATTGTCTTCAAACTCAAACGTAGCTATATCGAGATCGCAGTGGGCTGCACAGTGCGCGACGTATGCGGCGCGACCTAGTTTCATCGACGGTCGAATCGATGCTTCCCCAATCGGCCTGACTTCATCGTATTGACCCTGTCCTTTCAGCGGAGCGAGTGGCCTTCCGTGACTTCAGATTGGGGGTCGGCACTCGTCATCGTGAACACTACTGTCCGATACCACCTTTCTTCGAGCATCCTGGAGCATTGTCGACTGCAGAGGTCAACAGTGGACCCGGTGCGCTTTACCCATGCACCGTCTGATTGGGCCTTCAGCCCGCTCCACCTTACCATCTGCGGCCAACAATCAGAGACTTGTCTCAGAGTTCTTTACCTCCACTATCGGAGCGATGACATTTGAGGGTGGTTTTCAGCAATCCATCCATGAACACTCTCGCAATGACATTCATTGTATTAAGGTGTCCGGAAAGTTTCGAGAAAATTTTGCCTCTCGACTTTAAAAGATTGTTGAATTCGGAATTCGACGTGATCGTTCCCAGCAAGTAATCGTAGACCAAAAGATGTCCGCTGTCCTCAAGAACCGACACTGTTCTGGCTTCTCGTCAGAGCAATCCTGCTCGAAGTGGCAGGATTTGGAGAAACGATATCTACTCCTGAATCATCATCCACGACACTCTACACAAACGTCACTCTCAAATCAGGACTCTTTGCAAATATCGCACATCCTTGACTGAGCAGGATTGTCGAGCGCGAGTCAGTGTTTATCAAAAGCTCCTCGACTGGAAGCGAACGACGACATCAACCGAATCCATCACTGCTCAAGATATAAAGTAGATGTCATAAACATTCACACAGAAAATCGTAATGCCTGACAGTGGACGTATGGTTACAGCCAGCTATAAAGCGAGACGCTTTGACCAGGAAAGACATGAGCTCATTCTCCCTCTGCTCAACCGGTGTTTTACTGAGAGTTTCGACCAGAGTGTACCGCGATAAAAAGATACTCTATCACAAACTGAGAGAGATGGTGTTTCGAGCATTCATTTCACACCGATTACAAGGAAGTTTTCACTTGTGGTGGATAGCTTCGACCACCACTTGCGAGGACGTCGATGGATGATCTGAAAAGACTTGGTATAACCTGATTCCCACATATTCATCTGACCTTAGCCCATATGGCTGTCATACCTTCCAGTGACAATAATTCTGCTCTACATGGAAAAAATCTATCAATTGTCGAGAAGTCAAGTAGGTATTTGATGAATGAATTACGTCACGTCTCTGTTCATGACGGAGAAATGGCTTTAATGCCCTGTACGGTTGATAGAGAGACATTGTGGCTAAGATGGGCCACTACCTTGATTAGTGATCTGAGTTTATTGTTGTAGTTATTTTGTATTCAAAAGACCTGCTGAATTTTCTCAACACTTTCCGGACAAGCGCAAGCGTATCTTGTTACCCTGGCTGAATGAGGTGGTGTTTCGGACCCCCATTTTACACCGACTACAGGGAAATTTTTGATTGCAATGGATAATGCTCGATCACCCTGCGCGAAAACGTCGATGTATGAGCTAGAGAGACCTGGTGTACCCTTGCTAACCCGCTCGCAACATGTTCACCTGACCTTAGCCTATATAACTGCCATAATTTCAGAGGCCCATAGGCCTGCTCTACGAGAGAAAAATTCACCAACTGTTGAGAAGTCAAATATATAATACCTAAACGAAATGCTCCACGCCTGTCTTCATATTTGAGAAATGGCACCAATGCCCTGTTCAGTTGATGAAGAGACATTGTGGCTAGGAAGGGCCACTATCGTGATCACTAATCTAAGTTTGTTGCTGTAGTTATTTCGTGTTGAAAAAACCGGCTGAATTTTTCAAAACTTTTCGGGCACCCTCATGGCGTCAGCCGATATTTCTCTGTTATAAGATGCAAACATGATGGACAAGTCAGTCGCTATCGCTTTACTCACGCCATTGGCTAATTTCTTTTCAGGGATGTATTGGGCACCTGTAGTCCAGTCCCTACAACCATGTTAGTATTTCATCATATGCAAGTGGGATCGAAGCAAATTACAAGAAAAAAACAGGTGGCAGTTTCAAAAGAGCTTTAATACGCATAATCACAAATCAAGCATTACTGAAATTAGAACAACCTATTGCTGAACAAGCCCAGTTGAAAACTAGCAAATATAACGACAAGGAGGCGAATTACAAATATCAGGCAATTATTTATGAATACTTTTCAAGAACCATTGTCTTGGCCTATCAGCGACTTTCAAAATGCATCGATTTTCGCTTCATTAGACTTCAACTATGTGTACTGTCTAGATAATAAAATGCACAATTAAGTACCACCATTCCGATGAGATCCGAGCAGAGGCCTATTCAAGGATCGTGACGAACTCAGTTGAATGCATGATTCCCCTAGTTCCTCACACTCACCTACATCACTTAAAACGACGGAAATAATAATCATTCACTAAGGATTCGTTGAGAATTCTGTATCTTCTGTCAAGTTTTCATTTGCTGAACCAAAGGCGGTAACTGACAGTTGAGCACCAACGAATTCCTCGAACAAAACCGATTCAAAGGCATGACCCGGAATTTCCACACTGATAACTGAGTGTCGAAATTGCAAGCAGTTGCCAATTCTAACTGATCAGCTTAACAAAAGAGAATAAAAGTAGGATGATAAGAACTAACTTCAGAACTTAATAACGCTTAGAAAAAAAAAGCGTACAACGAAGGCTCGTACTTGATTGGCATTTTCAACAAACAGAGCAGCGAGTCATGAAAGGCATACTACTAAGAACTGGAGATAACCACATTTGAAGCGAAGTGTCACTCTTTGAGAACAATTTCAATTTTCTCTTTCCATGCCTCAGCTACGAGACGGCTTTCTGCTAGTAGAGAGTAGACACGTTTTTTCGTACGCAACTAAACAGTAGCACTTATTCATGACAGTATCTTATTGAGCAGGAAAATCATATACTTAATTGTCCGAGAGCTGTACCCTATAAAGTCTAATCCGAAAGGAGCGCTATGCTGTTGACTATGTATCAGGAAGGACTACGTCGCGCACAACTCAGCTACTCACGTCGAAACCCTCTAATCGCTTTTCGCATACTCTCAATCGAAGATGTAAATACTTTTCCACCAAATTCATATGTACTACTAACAATAAGTGTTAGCTAAGTTTTGTAAAACTCTCGACTCGAAAACGCGGAAATCTGAATAATGTCTTCCATGATCCAAGTTGCCTGGAATGTGAGGAAAGTAATACGCCATCCACGTCTTTCGTTTTTACCTCAATCGTGAATGAAAAACAATTCAAAATTTGGCAGAGTAGAAAACAACAAAAGTAGAATTGCCAAAGAAACATCTCCCGAGAAGAAGGATCGCTGGCAACACACCTCAAGAATGGCCTTGCTTCCATTATTCTCCACCTCAACGCTACCGACATCACATAAGTCGATGTAACCACGACATTCCAAATCATATTCCGATTCATAGTAGTACATCTGTAATTAACAACATATTTTCTCGATAATACCTCTGTCAACAATCAAGCAGCAAAGATATTAGAAAAACACCGACTTGGAACATACGAGAAATTCTCAAGCCAAAAAAGTGAAAGACTTTCCTCGCGAAAATGCCGTACTTCTCCAAAGTCACTATTGGGTGAAAATGTAGTGTAGTTGGGGAGGGGGGATCGCACCTAAAAATGTAGGGGGCTCTCCGGCGCGTGTCGCGTGCGCAACTCTTGGCCTATTGCCAAAAGTGGTATACTCTCCTGGGTGTGCGAATAAATTTTCGATCGCACCTAATCAAGCTCGCCTCGCACCTAAGCGCGAAGTGAACTTAATTAGTGCGAAAACTAGCTATAATTATGCTGCCCCTCCCCCTCGCTACTAATCGAGTTACAACTTGCCGACTAGGAGGATAACGACAGTTAAAAAAAAGAATCTATTAAAAAATGTTTTTTTAAAGAAAAAGTTCCAATATCAATTTCGACGATTTGGGAGTTTTATTTACACGCATAATAAATAATTTCGATATATCTCATTTCAAGTTCCTGGAAAATGGGTAAAACAGTTCAGTTCACTTCTTTTTTTGGTATTTTCGCTT
This sequence comes from Haemonchus placei, assembly GCA_900617895.1. Classification (NCBI taxonomy): domain Eukaryota; kingdom Metazoa; phylum Nematoda; class Chromadorea; order Rhabditida; family Trichostrongylidae; genus Haemonchus; species Haemonchus placei. The sequence goes on from UZAF01017339.1 coordinate 8,072, forward strand.
ATTTGTGATATCAAGCAACCTTTATGGAAGCGATGTAGTTCTCTAGTGTTGTTTAATACTAGGACTACTCTTCATCGAGGACTATTCAACTAGTTGGGTGAGTGCTTTAACTACCACTGCTTACTTTATATCCATCACCATGTATTCTGGAGACACACTGTACTGTTTCGATGAACTGACAGGGTGTCCTCCCGCTCCTAACTGTTTAGGAGTGCGCGATCAATGTGGCCCATTTCCTCCACTTTTCAGAGCTTTTCCGTGCTTTTCACTTTTGCTCCGGAAGCCCTAGCACTACAAAATAATTTTTTCGAAAGTTTTGCGTGTACACAGCCTTCTTCAATTCAGATAGATCCCGCATCACAACCTTGGCCCTACACGTTTCCTGCACCCACGCAGCCTTATCCAATGCACCTGAATTCTGTGACATAGCAATCGCTCTGCACGTTTCCTGACCAACGCAGCCTCCCCTAATAGAGCTGAACACACAACCCCCTTCAGAATCGCTTCCTTATTCTGTAAATACACTTCTTTCTGAGCCCCTATCCATCCTATTTCGACCGTATGTAATATTTTACATTTTCCTAGGTTTGATGAACTTCAACAGCGAGGAGCAAGTCGATGGAAATACAAGAATCTTGTATAAAGATGTCCAGATTCGTAATAATCAAAACTATCTGAGTTATTTCTACTTATAAATTCTTATTACCATTGAATTGAACCCTTTTCTCCCATATCACACAGACTTTCTTCACAAATATATTGAATTCATTTAGCATGCGTGTAAATAAAACTCTCACAACCGTTGAAATTGATATTGGAAACTTTTCTCAGAAAAAAGAACATTTTCTAATAGATTTTTTCAAAACTGCCATTACCCTCCTTAGTTGACAAGTTTTAACTCGATTAGTAGCGAGTGCGGGGAGCGTAATTACCTAGGAGTCTTCGCATTTAATTAAGGTCACTTCGTGCCTAGGTGCGAGGCGACCTTGATTAGGTGCGATCGAAAATTTATTCCCGTACCCCACTCTCCTCAACTGGGAGTATTTTGCTACTGATTTCAACAGGAATGCGTGAAAAAACTTTCTTGTGATCATCCCACTCTTATTGCTTGATATTCCGGCTAGGTTAGGAGTATATCTATGTTTCTAAGCTCTTCATTGGTTGCGGCAATTCCTCTCCCTATTCGGTCACCTACATATATTCGTTATAGTTCCTGCATTTTTGCACATTAAATGTCACTTGCAAGGGTTCATTCTAATATAGGCTCTTCCAGAAGTAAAAGTACGTTTCTCAATTTTGATTTGAAGAAGATTGGAGATCGAACCACCACAATAGGAATAGAGATACTACCCCTAACTCTGCTTCCATCGTTTTCTAGTGTTGCAGAGGCTTTTACAAACGGAAGTATTGTAAATCCTCTATCTTCACTTCGAAAATAAGAAGGCCTTTCGCCCTTCTCAAGAAATCTAGCGAGTTCCTCACACCTAGCTGTCGTGATTGCTACCACTTTATCTCATGTACTGATGCCATGATTCCATAAGGCGAAAACATGTCTGGACTTATAATCTCAAAAGGTAAAAAACATGTGTTTGTTTCTGTTGAAATGAAACAATATAATAGGTCCACTCAACTAATGGAATTCTGAAAAAGCGAGATAAAGGCACTGTTCACGAAAAAATGGTTTCTGTGATTTGCGCATGGTTAGAATTCGACGCCCCCTCTGATACCATTTGTGCAGGAATGAGGTCGGAAAACGGTCTGGATAGGGCACAATAAGGGCAGGAACAGTGGGGGACGGGAGGCCTCCGCCCCTCGCTAAACTGACTACGAGTCTAATTGCCGTTCATCACTTTCGCATTAGAGCGAGTTGTCTGCTTGGGTGTGTTGTCTGCTAACAGACATTGCGTCGCCTTCGTGCACTCGCCCGAACACTCCCTTAACCGCCGTTCTCCCAATGTGAAACTCGTCCGACCCCCTTTCCAGCTCTTTTTTGACCCTTTCTATTTCTTTTTGTTCATCTTTTTTTGCGCTTTTTTCGTTGTTATCGCTTTATTCTAGAGTAGTTCTACGAATTCCCGTCGAAAAAGGGTACCCTGAATTTATCGTAAACGGTGCCTTTAAAATGAGTGAATATGGAGGCCAAGTTCTATATGAATCCAATCCCATTCGTCCACTTATCCTTCTCATCATCCCACATACACTAATCTCGTAACTTCGATCCACCTTGCAATATCATTTCATCATTTACAGGCTTATTTGAACGGCTCCATCGCATGAGCCTCATCCGTGGTATTTTGCCAATCCTACGATAGTTTTTGAGGATAATCAAAGTTATCCGCAATCATTCCTGCTATCCTAGAGGACTTTAAAAGCTGCTCTGACGGCATTGGGGTGAAAGGAGGTAGACCAACTTGCCCATACAAGAAGGACACTCTCATGCTGAAGGTGCCTGTGAGAGTGAAGAGCTTAGGAGCACGAATAAACTCCTGAGCAAGTCAGCTTCACAGTACCATTAACAAACATTAGGCAGTAACAGCGAGATGATCATAATAAAGTGTTTCCCAAGCATTCTTGTAGCAATCGGTAGCAAAATACTTCCAGTTAAGGAGAATATACCACCCTTGGCAATGGGCCAAGAGGTGCGCACGCGACACGCGCTGAAGAGCCCCCTATATTTTTAGATGCGATCGGGAGAGGGGGGGGGGCAGCCTTTCGAATCACTAGCGGCTAGAGCGCAGAGAAGACAGAGTAGCCGAGCCCGCAATGATGCTTAGGAACGTTTCATAGCTTTTTTATGTTATAATTGTATGTATATATAGTAGGATATTTTTGCGTATTTTTTACCTATATGAGGAGCTCTAGAGTTTGTGAGCCAATTGGATGTTCAATTCTTATCTTTACGCAGCTTTTTGGACGAGATAACCATCTCACCCACCCCGTAGCTCGTCTCCTTCTTAAAAATAGGTAAAAATAATATTCTTCTGGCTAAAAAGCATCTCTATAAACAATTAAGGCCGGCTACCCCTCCTACTCTGCGTTTTAGTCTTCAATGATTCAAAAGGACACTGCCCCCCCTCTTCCCTAACTACATTTTCACCCATTGTTGTTATAATATTTTCATAATGTGTTTCCAATGGAAGCAAGTAAAGTGATGATCAACTAGTTCATTACAGTGACACTCACTTTGTGACTATTAGCTTCAAGTTCGAACCAACGCGGTGCCCAAAATTTGAATTTGGCGCCTTTCTTGCTAAGATAACCCTGATAGAGAGGAGCTAGCGTACGCGATGGTGTTTTAGCTCCGTGACTGATGGTTAAAGTTCGGCCGCCAGTTCCTGAACAAACACATCAAAACCTACATTACATTACATGAACACAAACCAACCGAATGCTCACGAATGCGAAGAAGAGCAATGGGAACATGCCTTACACACAAACCAACTTTATATACGCCAGGCTGACGCCGGGCTCTCTCAACTTTTATGTCCAGGCTGAAATGTATTACAGGTCATCATTACTCCTCCCTTTCTCTCCTCGAAAATGAGTAGATAGTAGCAGCTTCATATTGAGTAGTACAAATGGCCACCAGTCTGAATCGGTTGCAATCAAAGGTCGCTACGTTTACAGCTGCACTCCCACAACATCTCTACAACTTTCTCAGAGTTGGAACACTGTGCGACTGAAGCGAGCAAAGCTGCGATTGGTCGGTCATATACACAGCAAATCGATGAAGCAAATCGGTGTATCGGCCAACACGCCCACAGCGTAAATCCCACCGACCAAGAATGCTCTATATTCGAAGGGTGCACAGATATGAATAAACAGTGCATAATGTGGAGGCTTCTGGATAGAATTGTCAATTTTGGATTTCTCACACCCTAACACCTTTTAGTCCCGGGAGCCCAGTCCTGCCTTCTACCATTCCCATGTTGCCGCCCGTATCACCTCCAAAGTTGAACGCTCCAGCTTATAGAGAGCAGTTTGGCGCTTGCCTCCAGTAGGCAGAATCTAATTGTGCCACGAAACGCATAAGCATTCCCCAATCCATGGGAGCAAGAATTACGTGCTTCTGATGGTAACCAGGATGGGTGCTTGAAGACTTGGGTGTTTACCCTTTCGATAACAATGAAGCCCAGGTGGTTTAATATGTTTATCGTAAAAAGAGAGATATAAGCGTGGGCGGGTGGACCGTTCCCAACGCTTGGCAGAATTGCAAGTACAAGAGTGAATGGTACGAGTAAAAGTGAAGCCAGCACGAGCCTAATCCTGCGCTCCGCCCTCTCGAGAAGCCACTCGAGGGGTCAGCTATATGGGACGACACTCCCGCGAAGCAACAAAAATGAACGAGTCATGCACATCAAATCTTCTAAATCTGAGCGGTTTGTTGGCAGCTTGCGATCGGAGAAACGGCGTGTCGTGGCATGTGAAGGGCTTAGTGTGGCCGTGCGGCTCGTTGATAAATGTAGACAGCTTGGCGTTGAAGTTGAAGGGAGGCGGCTTGAGACAAGATGACGCTGACGGCGAAGAAGAGGAGAGATAAGTGGTGATTGTACCGACGTGAATTCTACATAACTCGAGACCTTTTACATGACTATAGCTTTGTTTTCACGCGGGTGGGTTTCTTGATTGTGTACGGTTTGATCGTATCACTCGTTTGATCACTCCGGCTCAGAACTTTTGAAAGAAATAGTTTGTTTAATATTCGATGAATTGTTTTATGGTTTGGCATAAACACTATTGTTCGGTCAAGACTTTGCTAGCGATTTCGTTTGAGGAACGAAACGCTTCGATCGCTTGATTTTTGAATCGAGAACAATCTGAGTAGAGGTCAGTGTGCTCAAACTCGATCCCTTTTTTGTCCTAGATGACATTCTTGACGCAGAAGCATCCCTGTGATTGTGGACTACTCACATTTTTTGCTCCCTGGAGTACTAGAGATTTTTCTGAGGATTCGCAAACTCAGGCACGATTTTTCGGACATGATCCGTGCAGCGAAGCAGCTTCGATGCGGTCAATATTCCCATTGTTATTTTCGTTGCATCAAATTAAGAAACGTTGTCTTTCGAGGAAAATGTCTCATTGATGAATACACCGCAAAACGAAACGTTTTCGAGTTCTGAGCTAAATGTACAGAGGCTTCTTTGTTTTTCTGACAATCCTTTTTATTCCTTTTTAAGTTTTTTACTCCTTCGCCTGTCAAGTCTGGACATCTTTTTTAGCCTTTCTTGTTTTGTGCTTTCCTCTATGGAGGTCATTCCATGACATATAGCTGCATCTATTTTCTCCACGGCGCCTTTACCGTATAGGGTGGGCCCAAAAACAGTATCCGCTGTGTAGTCCAGTGGGAGTTTCCAAGAAATGTATTGAACCTGTTACCAACTCGTGGTAGTGGTCCAACCCTACAAGGATATGTGGTTTTTGATGTTCTCCACGAAGTTTTGAATTTGCCGAACAAATACTTCCTTACTTTAGAAATGAAACATCCTCAGCGCTTAGGTTTACGTTGGGGAAACCGCTGGTTATCACTGGTTTTGTTTGCACATTCGAATTGAGTTCCTTACCATACGCTGTGCTTACATTGTGGCTTCTGAAGCGCTCTATGTGGCCTCCTATGCCTGACATTGTGTAGGTCTCAGTGGTCTGCTTTGGCACGCCTAGGCTATCAGCGAACGATCCCTCAATAACTGTCTTTTGTGCGCCAGTATCGAAGAAAAAGAAGATTTTCTCGTATTCCCCTTTTTATGGTTCCAAACACTGCCTTCTGCAGTCACTGGGATGAGTTGCGAGGGAGCTGGATACTTTTTTGAGTTTGGCGAAGTGGTTTTAGCGCACATTTTATTGTCGTTAGCACTCATTCTTCCCAGTTCACTTTGATTTGTAAAGTTTTCTTGCTCGTGATGAAAGTAACCTGATCTCGAGTTGTTTTGACCGGCAGCACTTCCAGAGCTGTTGTTTCAACATCTATTTCCTACGCCTTCTTTCTTAAAGCATAGGCTCGCATGATGCTTTTGTCCGCATTTGGCACAATCTGGTTTTTGGCAGTCGAAACTGCTGTGATTGGAAAAGCAACACTTACACCATCTGCGACCGTCTGTTTTATTTTCCTACGGTTCCCTTAATCGGTTACAGTTCTGCACGTTAATGAGGCATGATTACTCTTATGACAGGACGGACATTGGTCGCTTGAGTAAGGACGTGAATTGACGTACTTATCTTTTCGAGCGGTGCCCTTGATATCATGCTTGTGGCCTAATCTGTTCTACACGTGACCCTTGGCGGCAGTCTCTTTCTTCAGATTACCTATGAGGTTTTCGATTGTTTGCCCATCTTGCGTATTAAGTTCCATGTACGGCTTTCTATGAACCTCGGCATGATTATATTACTGAGTTGGTTGTTGTCTTGAACTCTTCACGAGGTTTTTAAATAACCTTTATTAGGCTGACGTTTCGGCGGAATCGCCTTCTTCAGAGCCTGAAAGGATCATAACAATCTGT
>UZAF01017339.1:37631-49164 GCA_900617895.1 Haemonchus placei
TGTGTGTGTGTGTGTGTGTGTGTGTGTGTGTGTGTGTGTCAGAAGCTCCTCGACTGTGAGCGAACGACGACATCAACGACTTCATCGCTGCTCAGGATAAAAAGTAGATGTCATATGAAAATCCACACAGGAAATCGCAATGCATAATAGAGGATGTAAGGCTACAGCTCGCTTCAACGAAAGGCGCTAACGCCAAGAAAGACATGAGCTCATTCTTCCTGTGGTTCGTCGGGTGTTTTAGTACGAGATCCTAAAAGTGCACTGCGGTAAACGCAAAAGTATTCTGTTACCGCAAGGATGACGATTTATGGAAAAAGCTTCAGTCTCGGACGGGACTCGAACCCGTATCTGTCCTTTCCGGGCACCGTGCTCTTATTACATACACTGCCGAGACCCCGCTTGCCCTCGCCTTCTTAATGGCTTATATGCCGTAGCTTATCAGCACTCACAGGAACAACGTGTTGAGCCGGTCGGCCAATATCAGCACAGAACCGTTAAGCTGTAAGCTTTACTAGTTATAACTTGTTTTGACTTGATGTCTTGTTAACTGCTGTTATATCGCAACAGTACGCGATGCGAAAGTCTCACAAAGATGGCGATTTGACAGCACTTAACAAAACATCGAGTCAAAACAAGTTATTCTGTTACCGACTGAGATAGTGTTTGGACCCTATTTCACACCGATTACAATGGAACTTTCGATTGTGATGGATAATGCTCGATCATCCCGCGCGAGGACGTCGTGAATGAGCTGGAAAGACTTGGTATATCCATACTTTCAGAGGCCTATAGGTCTGCTCTAGAGAGGTAATTCGCCAACTGCCGAGAAGTCAAGTAGGTATAGGTAGTAGGTCCTGTCCGGTTGATGGAGAGACGTGGCTAGGAAAAGTTACTATCTTGATCACTGGTCTAAGTTTCTTGCTGTAGTTATTTTGGTTGTAAAAACCAGCTGAATTTTCCCACAACTTTTCGTACACCCTGTAATCCTTTTACTTTTGTGGTAGTGTCCAAACTTAGAAGGATGTAGGCGGCGCGTCACCCTGCAGTGTAAAGAAGGGGAGCCGCTGTGCGATCCAACCGTTACGAAATATAATAATAAGTGACTGATATAGTTCTGAAAAATGTTCGGTCAATGCATTTTTAGACAAAAGTCAAAGTCAAAGTCAAACTTGTACCTGGAACAAGTCACGGTGCCTATTGGTTCACTGATGGTGATTTTCGAATCACGTCCCGATTGCTTGCCTCAGGTGAGCTTTACGACTATTTAGGGAGGTTCTGTTTTTCAATCAATGGAGCCAATACTTCAAAAAGCATATTATGTTTTAAAAGGGGTCATTCAGCTGTGAACAAGTAACAGGCGTATTTGAAGCTCTTCATAAAACGGAATCGCTTTTCATCGAGCTTTATCTCATACTGCTGCTTGTTTCTGCCTGTTCCTCCGGAACTAATCTCATTCTCTTAACCTACTAAGAGTATTTCCGGGTGCATCCCTTGCAATGGCATATGGTAACTTCCTTATACTGAAAGGGGGTAAAGAAGCTAAGGAAAGTAACCGAATGCTGCACAGTGTTGTTCAGGTAAGAATCAAAAGTGGTGTGTTTCGCTAATTCAACACTTCTGTGAGCTTTTGACTAACAATGGTATGGCTCGTATAGAACCACTCAATACAAATTAAAGCACCTCTGAAAAAAAGACTTGAAGGAAGCTCTCGGCACCCACGGTTACGAGATGCGTGATGCTGTGACTTTGGTGCGAAGCCGTGATGATGTTGCCGAACTTCTGCAGCTTAAGGTCAGACTTTTCGAGTGGCGGCTAACTACAGTATGATTGCCTTATTATTATCGTACGCTCGTGTTTGTGCATGATGATGACTTCGTTGAACACAGCTTAAATTTCATATGGAAAATGGCTACCCGTTCAATTGCAGGCTTGTGATTCATCGTTCGATCTGTGACTTAATTCGCCGTGCTTGTTTCTCACGCGATGAGGCGCGGCCAAATGCGATCTTCGATCGTGATAGACAATGCTCGACCACCCCACGCGAGGAAGTCGATGGATGATCTGGAAAGACCTGGCATAATCTGGCTACCACGATCCCCACATATTCATATGACTTTAGCCCATATGAATGCTATGCTACCAGAAGCTAATAGACAGTGGAAAAATCTCAATTGTCGAGAAGTCAAGCAAGTGTTGGATGAATGAACTGGCATCAATGTCTAGTCCGGTTAATGGGGAGACACTGTGACTAAGAAGGGCCACTATCTTGATCACTGCTCTGAGATTGTTGCTGTAGTTATTTCGAACTGAAAAAAGATTGAAGTTTCTCAATTCTTCCGAACACCCTAATACCTATTCCTGCTTGCAAGTGGAATTATGTATGTGTGTAGAGAATCTGTGGTTGGCATCCTGCACATCGTATCAGTCGAAATCTCGCATTTGAGTGACTGGAAGGGAACCGTAAGGCGATGCCAGCAGCCTCCAATTGACGAGCCCCTTGTCCAATTTAAAATACTTTCGCTAGCTATTCCGAGTCCACCCTCCACCCAGCCCGCGTTTCATAGCCTAGCAATCTAGGGTACTTTTGGAAACTCATATGTCGAAAGCAGTATTGTAAATGGCTTCATTTCCCTGAACCTAAGATTGCCCCAATAAGCTAGCGATGGTCAGAGCCGCTCGGAAGAGGCTCCTAAAATATCAGGACCAAAACAAGCTACTAAAAGGGAAAAATCTTAGATGACGATCAGCACTTTCAACGCACGAACGCCTGCATCGGAAGCTTGTATGGGAATCTGATGATGCAAGTAAGTCAAGTACGACGAGAACGAGACGAGGTGACATTCGAGAAGAGAGGATATCGTCGGTTGCACGCTGTTTTCGAGACTGGAGAGCCGTTAATTTGAAAAGCAACGGCAGAGTCTTCGTAGGCGTTCGTATCCTCGTTAACACGCCTTCGTTGTTGTTCACGGTTTCCGTCTACGCCTAACCACTAGGCAGTTGCATGATGAGATAGATTATATCATCTTTAACCGGAACTTTTGCCTGACTGATGTTGTTGTTGTTCCGAAGTGCAACGCAGGATCGGACCACCGCCTCCTCCACACTATATAGTGCTCTTCAGTGCGAGGGAATAGCTGCGAAGTTCAGGGTTAGAAACCCAGGACCTCCATCATAAGGAAAAACATCGCTTTCCTAGTTTAAAGAAAGAGCCCGGTATAGCTATCATCGATGAGAAATACATCAGGTGCGTTGAACATCGTAACATTGGCGCTATTGAAGCAGAGTCCAAAAACTGCCAAGAGGAGTATCTCTTCGAGAACTACCGAGCTGATGGGCATGGAATCGCGCGAACTACAGGCAACCACCAGTTAATGTCTGAACTACGAAGTCATGCAGAGAAGCGATGAAGGAAGGTGTGAAAGACAGAAGAGCAGCCGAAGCCGCCCAGATAGGGAAGAGCATTCGTAAAACTGGCCGGAGCCTCAACAATTACAAGACCAATGATGCTTCCCTCGGTCGTCCTGATGGTACAATCACTGCATTTGGGTCATCTACGACTTCTACTTGAATCTCTCCGACAGCCATGCCTACCTACCCAGCATCTTTGAAAGAATGGATATGATGTTCCTCCAATTTTAACAAGAATTGTTTGACAGAATAGAACACCTGAAAAGCCTTTCATCGTTTATAGTTGAAACCCTGGCTAAGCTTCTCAGGCGGCATACATCGAAACGCAAGGTGCCCACGTCGTTGTAAATAAGAAATGTAGACTGTTTCAGCAACTACCGCCCAATTTGCCCGCTGCTCGTAATCAATAACCTTTTCCACGAATGAATGATTTATCCTCAACAGGATTTGCAAAATACTAGATGAAAACCAGCCATGCGAGCAAGCGGGGTTTGAACAGTATTTAATACAATCGATCCCAACCACACTGTCACAAGACTCACCGATGTAGGGTAGGAGCGCAGGATACCGTCATATCTGACGCTCATCGATTCGAAAAAGGCCCTTGACAGCTTCGAGACAGAAGCGGCCATGGAAGCCCTGGGCGACCGCGGTGTTCATACTCTATATATATTAGGGATGCTTCGTGAGCTCTACCACAACTTTACTAGCAGGATTTCGCTATAATAAATCGAAGTGTTATCAACATGAATAGATGGCTGAGCGGGGAGACATAATCTTGCTCATACTTTTCGGTGTCTCTCTCTCTCTCTCGAGAACATCACGCGTCATTTGGAACGTGAAGATTGGCCGCTGCTCACATCATCTTTGCTTTGCAGATAACATCGGGAATACGACACCGAACACTGAGCAGGTGGAACGAATGGTGGACGAACTCGACATCGCTTGCGGAATGATGGGCTTCAAACTGGACTCAACGAAGACGATGTTCATGAGAATCAGGTCACTACCTGATGCACCCTTCAGACCAAAGGGAAAGAATATCAATGAGTTTCTGTCACTGAATATCGTATGTCTCCAGCTGTGTGCATCTAGGTAAAGAAGTCAACGTGATGAACGACCTAGCTTCGAAGCTGAGAAGAAGGAAAAGCGCTGCGGGAGAGACATTTAAGAACATCGAGGAAGTAGTGAAGAAAACAAAGAATAAAGGGCCCATCTTTACGACGCCGCGGTTCATTCTACTTTGACATACGCCCGGGTGATTAACTTGAATCTTATGAAAGACGTTGAGCGCACAGTCAACGATATCCATTTCACTATGGAAAGTATGATACCCGAAATTTCCCGATTCATGCAAGTAGAGAAGCGCAATCCGGAATCCCGAGCTCCGCCAACAAACCAACGAACAAAGATCAGAGACGCCGTTGCCTACGCCGAGGAATCGAAAACCAGGTTGGTCCCTACTCGTTATGCGTTATCGTGATGACCCTTGAACCAACGTGGTTGCTGATTGGATCTCTCGGAAAGTCAGACAAACAAGACGACGGCCGCCAGCACGATGATCATATTTCCTGATGAAAGCTCTGAATGACGGGAATGCTATGCCTCGTGTATCTTCGGCAAGGACAATTCATTGGATTATCTAAGTCACGGCAGGAACGAATGAAGACGTTTCTAGCACCAACTCGAGAAAATTCATGATCAGTAGGACGATGGTGATGCGAGTAATTCATTTCCACGTAGATAAAGCTTTATTCAGTGAGGCAAAATTTTCCTGTATAAAACCCTACTCTTCTCTAAATGTTCCACTTTTGTAATGGTGATATTGACTTTTACTCGCCTAACTACGACATGAGGGCTGCATAGAGACTATGAAGTTTTCACACCTGGTTCAGACCACCTCGCCACGGGGGGCGAGATAATCTCAACCGTACAAATGTTTGCATAGCCAGTTCCGAGTGATAGCGGAAACTGCATGTCATACCAAAGACATTCTTCTTTTTTGGAAATATTTCTATATACGTTCTACATAGAGTGTCTCACCCATCTCAAGAAGTCGGTGCTAGGTTTAGAAAGTGTCAATTCAAGTTCTCCCTGTTTTGGCTCACTACAGTCGGCAAAGAAATACAAATTTAAATTATGAACAACTGCAAGGTTTCAAAGAGTTACGGTAAACAAACGGGTCTCACATGCACATCCTTGAGTGATAATGGTGGAGATTTTGTGGTTATGCCAACAATTACTAGTTCGCGACACAACCAAACTTACTAACGGAGCTCATCATAAATTGAAGTGCCAGAGGAAAGGGCTTCTTTTCGCATGCGGATCAATCTTACGTGGTTGTGCATAGGAAGATCCACAAAGCTACTAAAATCTAACTACAACTATACTATAAATCTTAGGTTTACCTTCAATTTGGAGCCTGCTAAGAACCTACAAGTTCGCTCCTCACAATATGTCATAGGTGTCAGATGATACAAATTAAATACTTCCTATCATTATTTGTGTAGGGAGACCCACCGATCGCAGAGCAAGCTTTCTGAACAATGCAGTGAGCCAAAGTATTGCTCACAATCCGCAAGGTATCACAAATTTATGGGCACCTAAATTCGAACAATTCTCAGACAAAAATGATCTATTAATTACACTTATCTAGTAACTGAATTGTTGAAGAAGTAGGTTTTCACGCAATCTGCATAGTTGATGGTGTGACACCCCTGATATCTTGATGATGGCGAAGGCTCATTCAAGACGACTTGCGACTATTTGCATGGTAGAGGAGAGAGCGGTATCGAAGGAAATTGTGGGAAGGCCATAAAAACGCGGCAGAGAAGCTGGATCACTTAGATACAAATCCGGAATGAGTAGAAAGGGCAGTGTATTGATGGTTAGGGCCGTGAAAGTAGTCGATTAGCGAGTACATCGTAATCCTCAGCGAATCATCACTAATACGGCAACGTAACTGGACACATCGAATTCTTTGGAGAGGATTGTCATGAGAAGCTTCAGTGCCAGTCCTACTGCATGTAAAAATGCCGTCGATTCACCACAGATGGGGTCGTAAAATGCAAATGGTTGCTGACCCGAAGGAGCGGAGACACGTGACCTCCCTTGTTTTCTCTCACGAAAAAATTTTTCGATGAAGTTATCAACAACGAACAAAACGATCCCGTTGTGGTGCCATCTCGAGCGAAAAATCGAACATAAGATTAGAACAGCAAAGTGATGGTTCAGGAAGAGAGTCACAGGCAATGGTAAGAAGCCGTTGGTTTTCGTCAAATGTCAGTGTCAAAATTGACAAGAAATTGAAATTGAAAATTGACGGGATGCTGACGGTCGTGCCTACCAGACCTTTATTCCCCCTCCCCTTCACGAAACAGCCTGTTATACTTTTAGCAGGGCGACACTCCAACTTACAGAGCCAAGCTCGTCCAGTAATGGCGCCGACGTGAACAGCCCGACTCCATTAGTACAGAGAAATGGCCATCCTGCTCACCAAGTCTTGAACCAATACGGTCCCCATCTAAATAGGAAATACCGATGGAGAAGGTACATGTGCAAACAACGTGCGATGAGTGTAGGAAGATTCGAACCATATATGATTGACGGGCGAAAATGGTGTAGCGGTAAGTTACGAACTATCACATTCGAATGATTGATGTCGATGTTCCGAATCCGGATCGATACCCGCCACTGCCGACCAGGGACTCCATCCCTCCGGGGCCGGTTAACTGGTACCAGAATTGTCTAGGAGGACAAAAGCGCATTCGGATAGCTACTACGATTCCGAATAGAAGTCGAATGCGGTGCGCATCCCTCAGGCGGGACCGATCAACATCAGTACTAGTGCATTAAACTCACCCGCCAGAAACTAAAACGTTGGTTGGTTGTCCTATCTCAACACGCAAGTCAAATTTAATTAATGCTTCTGAGCATGTGAAGTGGTACCGCAAAAGCAGCTCGAAAGTCACCCTGACTCACACTACATCGACTCAATCATTTGCTACCAAAAGTGGCAAAAGGAGTGAGCACGATGTTGAAAAACATGAATAACGCAACAGGCTACAAAAATAAAATAAAAATAAAAATAGCCAATTCGAATGGCCATACGGTGCAAGACCATAAAGACGGCATACCACATTAATCGAAGTGCTGTGTCAGAACGAGTTGCCCTTATTTCTTCATTCCTATCTGACTAAGTGGGCATTAAAGGGAGCATTAAAATAGCATGGCTGGATAATGATGTTGGTGAACGTTCCAAACGAAACATAGGACGGCAGCTGGTTCGAAACAGACTCCACGCTAAGCGGTGTTGGATGGCTGTTATTTGCTTGCACGGTAAGGTAGTTCATTGCATGTATAAGGTAGGAAATCATTGAATTGAGTACCAGGTTTATGATTCACCATACATTGGGAAAATATGAGGAATTCTAATAATTTGCATTTAGGAACTGCTGTCAGCATGAAGAGCGTTAATTCTTTCATAGCACGTGAGAGACCGGGGAGCATAAAGTAACATTATAGTATTCGAAATTGAGTGCACGGTGCTAGCGTAAGAGATGGCGCTCAGAAAACACTATAAGCTTTCCAGAATTCGGTAAGAAATCGAGCAATGAAGAGCAGAGTTGAGCTTGAATGTTGCAGATAACCAGTACGTTTAACTTCTTACCGACTATTGCGAAAAGGGTAACGAGTTTTTCCACGCAGAGGGCGGCATCCCGATGACTCTATTTTTCATCTTGCATGAGTTTCTGTTTGAGGTGTCGACAGAATGTTGGAGTAACTAGGGAATATGAGCCGCTCAGTGTAGTAATATCAATGAATGTGACCTATTAACCCACTAGCGGCCGCGCCTTTTGAGAGTGTTTGGTGTGAGGGACCGTGCGCTCCACGGCTTGTGAGATCCAGACACAACAAGATATCATGAAAGTTTTTTAGACATGAGAGTTTTGTCCTCAAATATTCGATGGTTGGTTAGAGGCGAATAGCATTGCTAAGCTTGACCGTGTAGAACACTCACCTTGAAGTGTTCCCGGCAAGTTTCCTCCCCAAAAACAATTTGACCCAGTAGCGACTGCGCCTTTTAAGTATGTCTGACGTGTGAGACTGAGCGCGTTTTCCGCGGGCTGTTGCTGTGGCCTGCCGGCGGTCCCAGGAGCAACCTGACTCCTTACGCACCCACTCTTTGAGGTGAAGTTCCGCAAGAAGAATGCCACAGAAGAGATTGTAAGTCAAGCACAAAAAGTACGTGTTACGTTGTGGATGCACTATAAATTGTTCTGTGACATTATAATGGATCTTTATCCGAACCTATAACCTTCACGGCTTGTGGGATCAAGATCCGGCAAAATGTCATAAAACTTTAAAAACTAGAAAAACTTGTCTAGACACGAGGAACGGATTGTGCCCTCAAATCTTTGATAGAATGGTTAGGGGCAGACAGCATTGTTAAGCAAACTTTGTAGAACCCTCATTCCAAAATGCTTCCGGCAACTCTTCTCCTCCAAAAACAGTTTACAATAGCGATGCAGTTACTTATTACTTGCAGTCACAGTTAGCTGCAATACAGTCCAAATAGAGCTAAGCAAGATGTACTGGTTGCTACATGGAATATCCGAGAAAAAAGATCGTGCTTATGTGTCATACTAAAAGGGTCAAAATGCACCAAATGCCACAAAAATTTTGCTTCGCGTATTTTCGAGACTATTAGGCATTTTATAACTGTTTGACCGAGTAATAACGTATGATTTTGCTCCTTTTAATAATGTGAATGAATGTTGGGTCACAACGCCTCAAGATCCACTAAAAGACTAGAGCCTAGCTGATACTTGAAAACCTCAAAAATTATGAGAACGTATAATAAATAATGTAAATCCTACCGCGACCCGACGGCGGGCCACGCGTTGCCAGGCGCAAGTACGGTGTGGCCCGTCTGCGGGTCACGTTGTCGACAGTGGGTTAATTAATGTTTCGCCACCAACCTCGAAAATCACAGACACGTTACATGCTCTTCATATGTATTTTGTCAAATTCGATAACGCGGCATTGAATGAACCTTGTAGTGAAGGCTGGGTTCGCAGAAAATATGGTGAAGAAATGATAAAATGCATTTGTCCTTACACTTTTACACTTACCTGTTCGCACAACAGTTCCGTATAACGAAAAATGACAGAGTACACACTCTGAAGGCTGTCCACCGCTGGCATCGTAATGTTCGAAAACGTGTTTTTTGTTGAAACTAAAAATGCAAGTTTTAAAATATTGGACAACTTGACAGTTGCCAAATATGCATATTTAGCATGTATTTATAAGGTAATTGCACGTAACCTTATAAATGCAGTCTACCGCTACCTTATAGGTACTTCATATCTATTTGCTATTTATCTATTAAGTGATCAGGTAAAGGCCAGGGCAAAATGGCTGTGCTGGGAAGCCAGCATCCCGAGTGGAGCCACGGCACATTTAGTGTATCCCTAATCTCATATGATTCTCTTCCCAAGCACGACAAGTCTAAATGAGCGAAAACCTGAATCTGAAGTAACTGTAGGGCAAAGGAGTTATGGGATGAGCATTAGCAACTTTTCACCAAAACCATTCCTAATGCCTCATTTAGAAAGATTGCATGAATAAAATCAACCATTACCAACTGATTGAACAATATAGCTGCCGAAAACAAATGCAATCAAACAAGTGTCTCTAACCATGCTAGTAGTAAGCACGTGTTCAGCTATTCCCAGTGCTGTTTATGACATGAATGATAAAAGAAATAATAGACGCTAATATAGTGCCTACTGCAAAAAAAAACAATCCTTATCGCTATATATAATCCATTATCCATTACTATATGTATATCCTTACTATATATAAAACACAAATGTCCGTTTTTCTGCTTGTCTGTATGTCTGTATGTTTGTATGTCTGTTTCATTGTAACTATCTTATACGGCGTCGTGTGGAAATCAAATAGGACAGCTCAGACAGGTTGGAACAAGTGGGGATTGGGGATGAACAAGTGGGGAATGAGCCGAACTCCTTGGGTACACGTGATCCACGCTAGGCTCCGCCCACTAGGGGCGGGGCTTGCGCGAATAGTGTAGTTCTCCGGAAGCCTTCAACTCCTTTGCTCCTGAGCCTAGAGTACTCAAATTTGGCAGAGATATATATGGCAAGATGGGAACACTAATGGTGGGTGTCAGGCGTAGACTCCGTCCACTGGAGGCGGGGCTTCCTCAAAAACAGTCAAGTTGGGCCTGGGTCGTTCAAATTTGGCAGAGATGTAAGTGGCAAGATGGGA
Source organism: Haemonchus placei (assembly GCA_900617895.1). Taxonomy (NCBI): domain Eukaryota; kingdom Metazoa; phylum Nematoda; class Chromadorea; order Rhabditida; family Trichostrongylidae; genus Haemonchus; species Haemonchus placei. Next base: position 48,333 of record UZAF01017339.1, read on the forward strand.
AAACTAATGGTAGGTGACATTAATAGGGACCGATTATGAAATTCGGTTCGCTTCTTGCTTACGACCGCTACCCAGCGAAGCATGCAATTCAATGAAGGATCACGGTTTCTTTCTGCTTTGACATCATTCATTGCGAAACTTATCCGACCGCTAACAATACTGGATTCTTACTTAATGATGTATCAGAAGATAAAAGGATCTATATCCATAAAGAAATTTGATAATGGTATTATTATGACTCAACAACATTTGTGAGTAGCATTAAAGGGTTTGGATGCCTACCAATTAAGCCTTCAATGGGTCATTATTTTTAACATCAACAGCGACAGATCGAGACAGACATTTTTAACATCAGCAGCGACAGATCGAGATAGATAAATTCCAATCAAAGGCATAGGCATCGTCATTGAATATCGTTGATTCGTATTTTGAATATCGTTTGCATGCCCTATTGTTCCTCTATCGAAATTCGTGTTCCGAAAAGTATCATTCGCTCCAAAAAAGGAGTGTGCTGTTCGCCGTTTTTCATGACTCTATCATAAGAAGGAAGGAAGCAGGCGTTAGCCGGGCGGTCTCACTGTCTCTATATATAAAGCGGTAACTTTGCGTACCTGTTCGTGGGTCAGTTTGTGCGTCTTTCCCAAAGTCGCTTAAGCACTATGAAGAGTGTGAATGTCACATTAGCGCGGTGAGGAAGCAGTCATGAAATGGAAAGTCAATCAATACTGTTTATATTGGTCCTCTAAGTATGTATGTACGTATGTACGTATGTACGTATGTATGCATGTGTGTACGTATGTATGTATGTATGTATGTATGTATGTATGTATGT
>UZAF01017341.1:0-20656 GCA_900617895.1 Haemonchus placei
GAACGCACTTTTCCTAATCAGCAGTTCTGCCAAAACTAAGCAACTTCCGCCATTTACCGATCAGGGAAACTTCGTTCACTGGAGGACCTTTCCAATGCAAGCCCCTATAGGAAAGGAAAATGCTAACAAAATCGCTCCAAACAACGACATCAAAGCCAATAGATAGCAGTATCCAACTTATCGTAGGCTTTAGACTTTATTTCTCGCTGAATATAAAAAGTGCCTGTGTTTTCATCAAAGCTAACGACGAGCATCTTTTACAAATAAACGTAAAAACCATTGATTCAAATAAATGATTAGCCTTAAAAGGCAGTGGCTATAGTCAACTTGCGAGTAACTCCATCAGACACTTTGCGAAAAGTTATGGCGGATACCAAAAGGGGTAGCCATGTCGGAAATGTTATTCTGAAGGCTGCAAGGGCAATAGCAAAATAACCAGGTATCATGAACCAGTCACCAGACCGAAAGCAATGTGATGTCTTGCGAGTAACTCCATCAGACACTTTGCGAAAAGTTATGGCGGATACCAAAAGGGGTAGCCATGTCGGAAATGTTATTCTGAAGGCTGCAAGGGCAATAGCAAAATAACCACGTATTATGAACCAGTCACCAGACCGAAAAGCGATGTGATGTTGAAACCAATGACCTATCGCTTATTAAGGCAGCACAACAACATTGATCAGGTGGTTGGCGAGTTATTTGTGGGTTTCATGCAGAACCGCATGCAGGAATGCATCGTTCTTTTACGAACGTATGGGGCAGAAAACACGTCATGAAAGTAAAACAGCAACGTGGAGGTTGTTTACTAACAACTAACTATAAGTTTGCTAAATCATCATCGATTTTAGAGCATCTACACAAGAATTTTCACCAAGCTATGTAATCAGGACACTTCCCGATACCCCCTCAGAAAATTGGCGGATCTTGATCATTCCACCTCATGAAGTCAGTCCGGAACAAAGCGAGAATTGGGAGCAATCATTTCCCCACAACGCGGGTCCTGGCCCATTTTAGAAACTTTCAGGGCACATTCTGTAGAAGGGGCGGAAAGAAAGAGTTCGACATCCAAAATACTACTGCATAGTAGTAGACCTCCTTTCCTTCGAGACGATTGTCAGTGAATGAGGGCGAATTCATCAATAAGGTAAGATCTATATGCTCTCTGCCTTAATAGTTCCCCATGAAGTGCTTTTCAAGCAATAATGAGCCATTTCAACCGGTCACTCAGCTGGTTTTACACCAGAGTACAGAAAGACGTCGCACGTCAAACTAGGCAAAGCTTTGTCCACTTCCAAGTCAGTGTATAACGCCAAGGCCTCAGAATTCAAATCAGACAGGAATCAACTAAATATAACTCCCGCCTGATCACGTTTCGGTTTATTAACAAAAAGTTCATATTCAGGTTGAGTACTTCTGGTCAAATCAAAACTGAAAACCAAAAGTTAACTTTATCTTCTTTTAGAGTTCATTCAGAAAAAACGAATTCATGCAGTCCAGAGGCCTAGTTATTTATTTACCTGTTTATTTGCTTACTTGATTACCTGCGTGAGCTTTATTTACTTGTTTATTTGCTTACAACACATGGGAGTCTCGAAAGGCGATGCAATTACTACTGACCACTACAAGAAACCTTCGGAAAAAGGAAAGGCGCTAAACATCAACACCAAGTAGGGAAAACCGTAAGCGAAAAACTTCAGTCAGATGACGTAAACAGATACGGTGATTCAGTTTGTTCCACAAACAGAAAACGATGACGTAACTCAAAACATGAAAACACGACACCTTCGAGTCCGATACGACAGCCTAATGGATGTAGCGCTTGACGCTGATCAAGCCACCCAGAGTGAGTCATCGGATTGGTTTCATTCATAGAATGCGAAGGCAATTGAATGGGTGCTACGCACAGACATACATTAGAAATTGGGACAAGAGACGATCGTATCAATACCGTTATCCTCCTAGAGAATTCCGGTGAAAATCTACAGAGCCCCGGGTGTTGGAACTTCAAATTCATGGTGATACCTCTATGAAAGATAGAATTTTCTGTTTAAAGTTCTAGTCCTACCCGCAAGCCTGTCAGCAAGCACTGCTTCAGATGTCTTCAGTAGGCCATGAAAAGCAGTACGACGCCTCATCGCTACACTGAGCTACCACAGCCAACTCAATTCAATATAATCTTACTGCACTTGACCACAAAGTTAATCACTACCTGGGGATTCAACTCAGCGACTACTACCTCAAGTAACTCAACTAGGGTAACTAGATAACTTGCTAGGTAACTTGTTAGAAGAAGCGATTACCACCGAAAGAGAGATGATGTTATGGGTCGAGCCTAGTTTCCACTCACTACCTAACAAAAAAAATTAGGTAGGGAGATTGAGCCCCATTCGGGAAGAAGACGTGGCTCCCTGAGCCCGGTTTGATCCCAGGATTTGCACAAGCAGGGAGCTGAGCCTGTCACAGAACCGATACCTTATTCATTGCTATCTTACAGGTAATCTAAGTGAAGGTCGATACCACCCCCGTCATCGCTACTCTACCTTGCTTATTATTGATGCTCAGACCCTAGAATAAACAAATAACTTGTTCCCAAGAAGTAAAAAAATGTGGGGAAGAACTATGATGGCGTAAAAAACTGAGATCATTTCAGGAAGCACGAAATAAGGGTGTTCTAAAAGAGTCTTGGGCGAGAACCCTTCATAAGCGAGTACATATCGCCGTAGCGCATGTAAGGTGGAGAAAAACTGCAGACAAGAGACAGATTTCAGTTCGACCGTCACCTACGCCCAGCTATGCAATGACAGATCAATGACGAGAGTTGGAAAGAAAGAAACTCGTTTCACTGATAAATCGGCACTGCGACACTTCACAGTTACAGTAAGTTATCGTCGATGTGCAAGCAAAACATCGCCCAACAAACGGTTCCACTTAATAGCAGCTATAATGGATTGGAATGTCAATTCATACATAGAGAGCAGCTGAATAAAGTGCCTACGAAACAGATTCATTTGCATTTTGATGCACCGTGGCTGTACCTTACCATGGAAGGGGAACGATTCTTTCATTCGTCGCTTCCCAAGATACGTCCAGAAGTTCATCGAGCNGGGGGGGGGGGGGGGGGGGGGGGGGGAGGCGCTGTTGAGACATGTGCTCCGAAAGGTTCAAGGGTTACATCAAGAATTTGGGGTCAGCAGCGACGAATGGGCGTCTCAACAGTGTGATGGGTAAGAACACAGCCACTGAGAAAACATCGCATCGAGTTCGAGCCTGACTAAAAGCGAATGTTTCGCTCAAAACTGGACGGTGAAAGGTTTGAGCGTCTGGGCCAAGGGCCCGAGACCAGGCATTCAAACCTTTCTACCCTTCCAGCTCATTAACATCCATGACATCCATGTACAGTCAGTGAAGCGAATGGCTGCTGTTAACACCTCATTAGGATGCGCCACAGTTTTGCTTTTTGAATGCATTCTAATCAAGTATGTGTTTTGTTGAACAGGCGTAGAAAAAATGTTTTTAACGATCCTTTTTTCAAAACTTGTCGATCAATAAAATGACTCAGCAAGGATGAGAAGCAGGGCCACTGGTTTGGAAAGGACTCGAACCATCCAAGTATCATCCTATACTTGCGAAGCATCTGGTCTAATAAGAGCCTTTTCCATCAGATAAACAAACTACCAATCAGGTAAACTACCATTTCAGAAGCTTGAAATAGAAAGTCTCGATTTCAAGAAGAGCTGATCCTCCCCAATAGTTGTCCAACCCAAGTAAGCACTCAACTCTCGCTAGGATCTATCAAAATTCAAGTGCGGGGCCCATACTCAAGAAAAGGCTGGTCACCATGAATGAATTCAAATTCTCAAATTCCATTCAATTGATTAATGCCACCATTTTACATTAGTCTAACTTGAAACCTAGGCATTTGCCGTCTTATTAGTAATCACCACTTCTATGCCAAGCAGGTTGTAAATAGTGAGACATTCATATCGTCGAGCATATCGACGTCATCACAAGTGTGAAAGGATTTCAAATTTCGTGGAATGTTACTCATCACGCTTGACGCAGACCAACTTCAAATTACAAAGTACAAACTTACACCAACAAACTTTAAACGAAGTAATTTAATAACAGACTACTAACAACTACTTCATTTACGCGAAGCGCATGCTGAACTTCGGAAAGGAGCAAGTAAGATTGTCCCGTCGCACAAGCAATATTAAAATTTCATGACGTCACGGACGTCATTTCTCACTTTCAGAATTCCCACAATGGGACATAAGTGACGTCACGCCCATACGACCGACCCTGTGCGCCTCTACGCGTATGCGATCGGACAAGCTAACTTGCTCCATTGTCTCCGAAGTGGAACAAGCATTCGGTACTGGAGGAATTGACATGAGTAATCCGTTGTTAGGATTCCAACTCTGAGTTGCCATTAGTTAAGGGTTGGTCTGAGTTAAGCGCGATAGGGAACACTCCGGAAAGGTTTTAAAATGCTTTCAAGCCATAGAAGACAGCGAAATTGTCAAAAAGTACGGTGGATTAAATGTTCCACAACAAAAAAACCTTTAGCACATGAGCAACGGAAACTCAGGAGGCGATACATAACCTCGTGGAAATCAAAAACCGTCTTTTTGAGCGTTTGTCCGGCTCAGAAGCGGTGCCCATTAAAAAGGCTAAGGACAAAAAATCAAAATGCGTGAAGCAAGCGATTTCCGCTGCAACGGACTAAGAAATCTAGACAACTCTATTGGCGTAACATAAAGCAAACGACAATGAAAAGGCCGATGGCAACCTCAGGAGGAAGGAAATTACAGTAACCTAACCTACCATGGAAAATAATAGCCTGGGTTGTCACGAAATTCTTCAAAAACTATGCTAACAAAGCACATTATTTTCCAAGGACATTACAGAAAACATCCATGTAACGCAGTAATTGTACTGTACTGACCGAAAATAGCAAATAGCTGGTTTTGAGTAATGTTAGGTATGATAATGGTAACATGACTGAAAAGTGGCATCAAACAGTTTTTTCATGCAAGACAGATCGTTCTGAATTCAATCTGATCGATTATTCAATGCCATTAAATATACACCTTGACTTGCTTGAAAATTTTTTAACAGCTGCAGGGGAAGGAATTTTTTCTCAAGCAAAAAAAAAAAANACAATTAGTCTTCCATTTTTCTCATATTATTTATTTATTTATTTATTCATTATGCACAAAGGTGCGTCACTAAAAAAAGCTTAACAGAGGAACAATACACAGGAGCACGGAAAGCCATCAAAACAGAAAATATTATGTTAAATTTCAGGGTTATTTCAAACTTATAGGATAGAAGTACAAATTCCAATGAAATTTCAGCATTTCCTGAAGCAGTTCGACTGCTGTCACTGATTGCCGTGACCAAGTAGTTAAAAATGTTCATGAAAATTACGGTCACGGCTGTAATCACAATCAAATTGTTCGAACATCATCTTTTTTGATGGTTCAAATAAGGTCACAAAACAAAAACTGCTGTCATCGAAATGAACCCAGCAAAGATTCTCAAAAAGTGCCAGAACATTCTTTAATTTCGGACAAAACACGCTTCGACTTTGAGAAATCTTGGTAGAACGTAATGAGTGTGGGCACTAGTGAGTTTAAGAAGACCGCAACACGTCTTTCGATTCATTCTTCAATTTTTAAGTATAAAGATCCCTACGAATCTCTAGGAAAAGGACCATGGGCACACTACAGAATCCCGCTTCAACCTTACCCAGGCCAACCAGGCCCTTCACTACCCGGCTTTGGCTAATTNGAGCACAGACTTCGGCTGGCACCAGTTTGACATTGTTTAGGGCATGTACAACTTGCAAAAACTCTTTTTATTCTAGATAATGGAAGAACTTCTTACCCATATGAAAAACACCCTTACATCGTGATCTTGATCAGGATTAACGAAAAAAATCGGAAATGACTGCCCTAAATCGCAACGTTGGCCTTGACAATCAGAACGAATGTCATGTACGCAAACATTCAATTACTCCTCAAAAGCAAAACTTTGGATAGGGATTTCAAGCACTAACTTCGCAGCCTTCAAAGCCTACCTGGAATTCATTACTAGGACCTCAAAACCTCGAAACCGGTACACGAATCGTTTCGACAACAACTAACTCGATGGCCAAAAGTGAGAAGTTCATTTATGAGGCATTCAACTGTGCTTGAACAAATCAACAAAGATATCCGAATATCCGAAACTCACTGACGATTTATCAAAATTGATTTTATACTTATGTTTAAATTACTTTTTTAAAAACGTGTACCAACGAAGTAGTAATATTTCATATAGACATTTGATAACTCGATTTGAGCCGATATTCCAAAATTATTCTAATAAGATGGGATACCGTATAAAGGGCGAGAAGTAAAATTGAAAACTGTTTAAGGCGAATAACAAGAGAGAATGTACAGCAATTCTGGTGGATAACCCCCGAAAGACAGCTGATCCTACAAATTCCTGCACGGCCCCATGACATTGCCCTAATCCGATCGATACCATGAACTTCCCTAATAAAGAATGAACGAAAGAAAGACGGAAATGGCCAAAAATAGTTTCAATGGCCATTAACGGCGTCTACCCAGACATTTCCGACAATAACAGGACAATTTACTCAATATTACTAACGAAAGCGTAATAGAACGACGGTCGACGGCCAGTGATGACAATGACTTTTTGACCGGCCAACAATACAAATACTGCGGAGAACCACGGTCATCGTAAAAATATCGATCGCAAAGGAATCGATCACGGTGGGGAAGGGATGAGGCTGTGGGTGGGGACCGTGGGGATCGTGACGTGAAGTGAGTTCGTCGACGCCGCCACCCGTGATCGGTCGCCGCCACCGCTGCGGTTTCCATGGAATCCAGTTCCCTTCAGCCCCTGACTGACTACTACTAGTACTATTAGATGACGTCACCAAACTAATGGAGTACCAGGTAATATCTGGGCGTGTCATGGGGACTTCTAGGGTCATCGTCTTCCAATCTTTAGGAAGCCCAACTGGGAAGGACGTTTCGGCAACAATGAGAGATCAATCCGTAACTGTGTCACGTATGTGATCAATTAAGTGGGTGACCGACAGGGCGAGATACACGTGGCCTGGCACGATGTCTAAACACCTTTGTATTTTTAGAGTTCTTCTTAAGCGAGGCAGAAACTTTTTCGAAAAACTACAATAACAACCTGAAAAGTAAAAATCGATCAGCGGCAATCGACTGTGAGAACGAGCTGGTTGCTAGCGGAATGATCGAGTTGTTTTGCAAAAAACTTGTTCTCCCAGGTGCCCTTCTAAACTAATAAAAACCACATAGGAACCCCATCATCCTCCCACCGAACCATTCAATGGTTAGCTCAATCTTCTGAAAACTCTTCCGAGTTTACCTATAGTTAAAAGGTCGATAGGCTACTGTCAGAGCGGAAATCCGATGCTTAGAGTCTTAACTTTGAAAAAGGGGGAAAAGGGAAGGGCTACCATAACTATTTGCATTATGGTAATGAGAATATTGGCAGTCTTCCTATGTGCACGGCGCATCTCATTCATCTCAGAGCTCCTACCCCTTTCATATTTGCCGGGATTTCAGATGTCAAAGATTCCCTGCTAGTAAATTTCCTTTCCTTCCCACCCTCTCCTGCTTACTGCGAGAGCGTTAGGACTAGTTGAAAACCGTGGATCTGTTTTTGGGCTCTGAAAAGTAATCGGAAGTCTCTCTTTCAGAAAAATAACTATATTCTGGAGGGTAAAGAATTTCCAGGACCCTGTTTGAGAGCGACAAATTAGACCATTTAGAACTATGGAACTGTTCATTACAGCAAAGTGTAAAGTTAGTCGAGTTGGGAGAATTTTCAATTTGAAATGACTGGAAAAAAGGTGGATTCCTAATAATAAGAGTTCCGTTTCTTTACAATTTCCTTGAATAGGTTCGTGTCTGTCAGGCTTAGAACCGTACCCCCTTTATCGATACGAAGAAGTCAGGAGGTAAAACACGTCTAGCCTACCTCACACCTCATTATTCCATATCTTAGGCGATGAGCTACTAGTTGCAAGCAGGGCTAGCGTGAACACATATACACAGAGGCTTCCATCTGGTCCATCCAAGGGTGCAAACTATTCAGTGGCTTCAAACCTTGATCAAAAAATCCCAAGAATAGTAGTGCGATTACTCCCTACAAGGTATTCTTTCGGTTAATTGGTCTGCCGTGGATATTGAAAAAAGTCCCACTCAGTAGGGGAAATCCGGTGGATAGTCAAACCCATTTACCAGCACATGGAGCATAACATGCTACTTATCAGATCTAGCTCTCAGGGATGGCTCAATTGAGCTTCAACGGCTTACAATTTAAGTATGGCGTTTTGTAAATATTTTTGGTGAATATTGAAAAAAGTCCCACTCAGTGGGGGAAATCCGGTGGATAGTCAAACCCATTTACCAGCACATGGAGCATAACATGCTACTTATCAGTTCTAGCTCTCAGGAATGGCTCAATTGAGCTTCAACGGCTTACAATTTAAGTATGGCGTTTTGTAAATATTTTTGGGTGGCTAGGGTCAGCCAGGGTCTCCTCTTTCACTCCGGAGAGTGAAGGCAGAAATGCGGGGTATTAAGACGTCGAACGGCTAGACGTTGATGATTTCAACAAATCTGGAGCGAGGATATTACTTTAATCATGGAAAACCACGCACAAACTTTCAATTTAAAAATGGGAAGGTAAAAGGAAACCTCAAAGTTTCTTTGGAGACAGAATGCATTATACTCCAACTGTTAGAATTGCGCCATATATTTGCCATCTAGTAAGGGATTGAAACAACGCGCAGCCAACCAGTATATGAAGCGAATTCATTCGAATAAATGAACTTAGAAACCGACTTCGTAGAGTTCAGGAAGAGAACGATGAAACATCGGAAATTCCATTCGCTGATTGTATCTTTTCAGAAAAATCTAGAACTAGTTGAGCGAGAAGATCGTGCAATAACTGGTTCTTGATTCTCGTGGAACCTTGATTGCAGATGATTTTTACGGAAGTCCCTCAAAGTAATCTTTTTCGAACCAGTTACTGACTGACTCCCTTGGTAGCTGTTACAGTTGCCGAAAGTTCTCGAACACAGTCGATGGAGTCTACACAGATTCACAAAAGGATACAGGAAGTATGAAACAAAAAAGGAAGAACAAAATTGAATTTTGTCTAGATAACATGAATAGGACCGACTTCGATTGATATGTATGTGAAGAAAGGACCGCGAGAGGGGATGGAGAGATACTCGAGGTCATGAAACGGCGAGATCAGCGTCATCACCGGAAATAGACGAAACTATGAAAGAAGAGAAGTGCCTACTTTTCAATGAAATCGCCTTCTTTGACCGACTCGACGACTGGAGTCGCCATGCAATTGCCCATACTATCGGAGGTGGGTCAATTGGTATCAGTCTCTCCTGCCGGTATAGCAATAGAGAGACTTCAAACCTTCAGAAGCCACTGCAGGCCGACAACATAGCCATTAGAACGATTCAAGCGGAGGTGTGGCTGATCCCAGCGCCTATAATGAGTATAAAAGAAAGTTTTGTCTACGTGTTTACTGCAGTTTCTTCCTTTACGCGCCCTATTTTGATAGGCAATCCCCGAATCGCATCACTTTAAAGTCATTTCTTTCTCTTTGTCCGACAGCTTTTTATCACTGTGCTCGCAGCATGTCACTTCAATGACACTCAGCCTAGGCGGCAGCGGCCGAAGGTCGTGAACCGATTGCGACCAGTAGCTCAAGTGATTCCGATCCGCACGAGTTTCTCCGAATGATGTTATGATTCTATTTGGGTTAGGATTGCAAAGTTCAGAGGCATCCAGTAAACCCTTAACTGACTTTCTACTTCATACAGATAGATGATAAAATATAGAGCGAGCTGACAGAGCTAGAAAACTCTCCCCGACAGATAGGTGCCTCATCAATCTCTCTACTTTTCGCCACATATCCCGTGATTCCAAGATACTTGACTCGTCGAGAAATCTCTTGATGACGCAAATTCTCTCGTCAGTGAGATTCAGACCACTTGACAGTTTCTCCATGCTTTTACGTTACCCAAAAATTATTCTTGCCATGCTCCTACATTACCCCAAAATTATTCCAAATCCCACTCCTAGGAAAAGCTACTGTCAGATAGTCTAGCACTATGCCCTCGTACCGCAGATCCTTCAAATTCTAATCTAATCGATTAATTCCTTACCACGATGAGTGGAACTGTACACTCAAAGGCGAATAATTGGACGAGTTGTCCGTTTTTTGCAAGGTGCGGACATCTTCGGCTACCGTAGGTACACGCCTAATATCAAAAATTCTGCAACAGACGATTCTAATAATAAACCTGAAGCTAAGATAAACTCAATCAATGGAGATAGACCTCAATCGACTGGAACGAATTTGAACTCATTCAAAATATTTATTGCAGAGAAAAAAAGAAAGGGAAAAACTTTGGCTGTGTTGAAAAGGGCAATTTTTGTGATGGCTGAAACAATTGGCATAGGCAATCTATGAAAAATATACGATCACATTTGTTTGTAATTGAGGCAAAGGCACAACGGAATACTCAGGTTCAATAAAGGCCAGACTTTTTGTATAATGGCAATGCAGAACGATATGGCTTAAATCAGGGCAATCGACATTAAAACATGACTAAAAGATAATTTCAAGCAACACATACTGAAAGAATGTTAAAGAAGATAAACCATCTTGTGATAATAGAAGATAAAATCCATTTTGTAAGTAAAGCTACTGATAAGAATGGAGAATGGGCAAGTAGGACATTGATACTTCAGTGAGGAAATCGCAGAAGAAAAATAATTTTCAGGTAATGGGAAGAGGAGATTGGAGAGGACGCCAAGATGATGGCCGTTTTTCGAAGATCTCGACACTGAAGAACCCTGCCTGAGTGATTTCTCCACACGTCTCAGCAGCTGCTGTTTTTTGCCTTTTTCATTATAGTTACTGGTTAATCTGGAAGGATGAAACAGTTGTAGTCGTTCACCAGAAGTGATAAAAAATATTGGAAATAAGTGAAGCTCTGCAAAAAACACAATGAAAAACGCAGAGAAGCCCTGCAAGAGAAAAAAAAAAGAGAATGGCGAAAGAAGCGACATCACAAAATCTCCTAACTATTGCACAAAGGGTCAAGTTTTGCCAGTAGTTCAAGCTTATGAGCAACAAAACCATTGCGTGCGCGCAAAATCAATACTTATTCTATGTCACATCCTCAGAAGGGAAAAAATTCTCTGATCAAAACTAAACCCAACGACCGACCACCGATAATTGCTAGAAACTAACTTAGCCCTATTCTCATACTCAAAATTTTCTTATGTAAAACTTAAAGGTCTAGGAGAAGATGGCACGCAGAAAACTTCAAATGAACCTACCTCTACATTCAATGGATCATTCATAAAGCTGTTGGACGGTCATGAGGAAATGTAGCCATTTGAGAGCGATTCTGAAAATAGAATAAGCAATAGAAGAAATGAGGGCATAAAAATTGTCGAAAATATTCACGAGTATTAAGCGGATTCCATGGAGGCGGTTTCAAATTAAAAGGCCGATAACGAAGAGAAAAAATTCCACTGCTCACAGTTAAAAGGCTAATTACGTAAAAAANAAAAAACGAAAAACAGGTGGTGCAGCTACCTCATTCACGGATCAAAAATCTGATACCGATATGGCACACGCCGATGCCAATGAGGTCTTTCATCCCAGGGTCACGGGAGACGGGCAGTAGGAACGGTTTTGTGTAATCGATTCGCCGCGCGCACGGCAGTCGCGGACCACTTGCCTCGTTGTTACAATTCTAGCGTTCTTCATACAGCTCAAACGATGTGCTATTATTATTTTTGGCATGATTCTAATGTTAGTTATATTGTTCCTCTATTCCCTACTTGCTGCTGCATTCTGCTACATTCCTTCGCGCGCGGCGCCCCTTTCGCCGCAACGCGACAATTTCGATCCTACTGCACCACACCCCAGGGTCACCTTATAGGCACCAATTTCGTGTGATCAGACCCTAATATCACTGTACTACAAGTCCAAAGCATCGAAACGCCGCTATAATCCTGGATGAACGCGACACCCTGCAGTCAAATTAGTTTTTCCCGAAACAGCTCGAACACAACCTAATAGCGCAGGGACAACGGAGAACTGTTATAACGAGGCAAATGGTCCGCGACAGCCGCGTGCGGCGCATCGCTTGCATAAAACCGTTCCTACTGCCCGTCTCCCACAATAAGATATAGTGCGCGGCAAGACAACTAGGAAACAAACCTTGCTCGATGTAAAGGGAATCGACATAGTATTACTGCAACAAATATCTATGGTGAAATCAAAAACTCAGGGTATTGTTTGGATAGGATGGACTTCAATACGGGCAGACATATTTCCAAAATCTCTACCGATCTCTATATCTTTCTACTTCACATATCGAACATCCAAAGGAAGAACAAACCCTCGAGAGACAACTGTCAACTTTCATGCAAACACCTTCCGCCCAGGCACTGCCTTCAAGCAGTAACTTTTAGATGATTTATGAGGCCCTCGTAAACGAAAGGCAATATTCAAAAAATTATTCAAACTCCGATTCAACCCGTAACGGTCATAGGATTGGTCATTAATCTGTTCCCAAAGAACTCTACGTAGGAGACATTGAGAAAAAAGAGGCGAGATTGGCTCTCTAGATAGAAAGAGTATAACGACGAATAAAAGAGAAAAAAGAAGAGAGAGGTAGTAAGGGGTTCGAGTCCCGTCCGAGGTCAAAGCTTTGCCCTCGAATCGCCAACCTTTTGAGGCGATATAACAGCAGTTGATAAATTATTGAAACAAAACAGGGAAAAGGTGATCCAAAGGTTGGAGGTAAGAGTTACGGCACACAATATGTGACTATGATGTATGTTTAATGGGTGACGTATAGGACCTGGTGAGACGTCTGTCGGTGCTGTCATTGACATCATGACGAGGCTGTCAAGAGTTCCCTTGAACATGCTCCAAGAAAACAGAGTACTAGAACTTTCCGAGAGTCACTGGGTCCAGAACTTAAAAGAATTCAATTACACGAGCGAAAGTTTTGGTCGTGAGCTGAATCGGACAAAATGAGGTGCGAAAGGGTTAGAAGAGCGGTTGAATACGACCAGGTCAGTAGTGCTTTACGTGAGGTGAGGAGCGGGCGCATATTTGTTCAACTCGATCGCTCTCACCGCTCGGGCGGGAGGTCTTTCCGCTACCGGCTCACGTCATCATCGCACGGCTGGCGGCTCTTCACCAACCAGCCTACAATTAGCTCTCCGCATCCCTTTTCTTCCGCTTTTCCTCACGAATAACTGGCTGAAAAAATACAATAGAGCCTGGGATCCTAAAAATACGTCCCCCTTCTTGTCGCCACTTCAGTGACTTCTCTGAATGCAGCTCCTTTCTCTTACACAGGATAGGAAGCTGGTACATTGGCTTGGAATCGAAAAATGGAAAAGTTTACCGTTCGAGAGTTGGCTAATTGAACTCTTTGGGCAGTACATCCTTCACTAAGGGCTCTAAGTACACTCATATCTCTAAAAAGGTTGAATACACAGTCTGCACTCAGAAAAAACCAAATAAAAGTAGCAATGAAGTTTGTCACTCAGCTTACAGAACGCACATGGATTTAGTCACTTGAAAAGTCGTATGTAAGAGGTGGTAAACAGAAAAAATGTTCAGCAGAAAAAAAAAATGTACGACGAGACATACTGTAACGCGTAAAAAGTAGAAAGAGTAGCTATCTCTACCACCGCCACAAGCATCGATAGTAGGACACAATTCGAATATGTAAGGAACGAGAATTCAGCACGAAAACCCCATTCCTACCGTAACCCGGCGAGGGTCCTTCCCCGAATGAATGGTCGTGACGCAACGCAGAGCAGCAGCCAACTCTAATTGCCCAGTGGCTCTTCTCCACTTGTCGTATATGTGACAGATTAACATTTGTGGCTGGAAAAAAAGTTATGTCACGGATTGAAATGTATTGTCTGTAAAATTCTGCGTCCATTGCATTTAATCCCACCATAAGGCCACTGTAGGAATCGGATGCCGATCCGAATACTCAATCAAACACTTTCTTCAGCTTATTTTATGTAAACGGTGGTATTTTGGAGCCAGTTCCAAACGTGATATGAAGGAGGTTGGAAAGCCAGTGGGGAAATGCTACAGGGAATTAACAAAATGGAAAATGACGTTTCCAGCCGCTGAGCTACAGAATACAGCCACTCTAATTCTGGAGTAGCTTACTTGCATACGGAACTATCAGCTACGAAGGCAAAGAGGGCCATCCGAGTTGTCAGTAGCAAACGTTCTGAACAGCAAATACAGTGAGTAGACGGAAGGAAAAGTGTAGTAGCCACAGTGCTGCACTCAGGTTGCTTCAAGGTCAAGCAAAAAGACTTATAACAGAGTTGACGCCCTCGTAGAATGTTCTAGAAAAAGTCGACGATATGACGCATAAACGGGAGTCCGTTGAGCAAATACACACAGAGCACTGATCTATGTCCTTTCTAATCGGAGGCCATTCCAAGAGCTCCAAGAGAAGTCACTAGGAAGATGTAGGCGAACTATAAAGAAGTTGAGAAAGCAGCAGCCTCGCAACCGAACCGAGAAATGGTGTTGAAATCAAATGGAATTGAAGCCGATCGTTTCCAACGAAGAAATCAATAGAAAATGTTTCTCTGATATGCATCATCGCCGTAGGACGTCAGAAAAATCAATGTCAAGACGATGGGAAATTGACTGAAAACAGCCAAGCTCCAAGCTCACCTGCAGAAGTCATTCGAAAAAATGGTATTAGGAAAAACTGACCTCATTGGAAAACGTTTTGAGCTCTTCAGAAACCGAACAGCCCTTCAGTCTGAAGATCCGTAGAAAGCTTAATCAGTGAAATAATGCTCCACCCTTACAACTGTAAATATCTGTACGTAGGCAGCTTCAAACAATCAAACAACAACAATCAGTAACGCAGTAACCAGAGGGCCCTAAGCGCTTGCATAGCTCATGAGATCAAATCTCAACTAAGCTAAGCAGGCATTTTATCTCTCCGAGTCTGTTTGGTGGACTTTGGCCTCGTCCGAGAGAACAAAAAACTGTTCATCGCATGGGATCGCCGATGAGCAAAAGCGCGCTAAAATGCATCAGCAATANTAGGCAGCTTCAAACAATCAAACAACAACAATCAGTAACGCAGTAACCAGAGGGCCCTAGGCGCTTGCATAGCTCATGAGACCAAATCTCAACTAAACTAAGCAAGCATTTTATCTCTCCGAGTCTGTTTGGTGGACTTTGGCCTCGTCCGAGAGAACAAAAAACTGTTCATCGCATGGGATCGCCGATGAGCAAAAGCGCGCTAAAATGCATCAGCAATACTGAATTAATATGTAATGAAACGTTAATGAGACGCCCTTAATTAGGCATTTGCCCCACCCTTCCTAGGTAGGGGCCGTTTCACGACAAGAGAAAACAAATCGTCAAAAATTAAAATGAATTTGAAGAAAACTCGTGCTCTTTGCAAGCGGTGAACTTGAAATTTGAAATTTTGATTATCTCTACACGAAAATTATTCGTGTGAAAGCTATGATTGTTGAAATTATTGGAATTCATATGAGAACTCACTTCCCGTGGTACTTCTGATATGAATTATCCGGCTCTGGCATTGTAGGATAAGCTCATCACTTTATTGAAACCAAAAACTAAAAATTTTGAAAATCGGATAACTCTTAATTGCAAAAAAGCCCTTTTTAAAATAGGGTTCTGCCGTAAAAGCAGCCACAATGGATCCGATTAGTCGAGAAAGCAAAACGTCTTAAACGCAACAGGCAGTGAGATTGCGAGTGAACCTTCCTTTTATTCTCCATCCTTCTCCAGCCCTCAAAAGGCATGCAGAAGAATGAAGGATAGGAGGTCAGTGAAGCTTTTCACAGAAGGGGAATAGTCATACCGACAAGGCCACCCTGAGCGCCACAGATCGAACGACGATTCTTCGAAAAAAATAGTCATCGTCTACCCGAAATTCTATTTTGGTCTATACCAAAAAAGACAGGCAAACAGTTTTTTTTTTACAACGGCAACGATTTATTACGAGTAAAAGAACAACTAATAAGAAACAAAAACAGAGTACGCCACAATCCTACAACGCAACCGGTCTCAAAATGAGAGAACACTATTGGGATCCAATGACAACACAAAAAAACACAAGAGCGAGCAAAAAAGAGAATGCAGTGAACATGGCCAAAGCATGTGATAACAATGCACGCAAAAACGGCGGCTAGGGTGAGGGATAGACAGTTTGGATGTCCAAAAGTAAACTTCGGGAAATGGCCGGTGAAAAAGGCAAACGTATCGACAAAAATCAGCAACAATTTCACTTGAAAGCGGAACGGTAACGGAATAATGACGTTGGTCACCTAAACCGTTCCAGAGCTCATCCCGTAGAACTTAGTCTTGCCTTCGAACACGCCTCTTCGTGACAGTTGGCGACTTCTTAGCACCCGATGGTCCAGCTTCGTCTGCTTCAACGTTTACAATATCTGGTTCGCTGTTACTGCCCTCAAGATCCTGAAGCTCAATATTAGAACGAGTTTCCGCCATACAATCTGTCGAGTTCTACCTCCAACTCTACAACTTTTTCAGTTTCTTTTTCTGCCTTGGGTGTTCCATGTGGACTAGGCTTTCCTTCGGAGACACGCTCAGCCTGAAACAACGCCATTGCGACTCTTAAGATTGAGGAGCAATTCTTACCTCTTCCATCTCGGCTTCTTCCAGATCCTTTTCATCTTCTTCATCGTCAACCAAATTGGGCACCTGAAGATACGAGGATGCTAATAAGCAGAACTTGGTCAAAAACCCTTCACCTCGTCATCAATCTCAGGAGCGTCCGTCTTCTTTCTTTCAGCGGCATAATCAGCATTAGACTTGCGACCGAAGCAGCAAACACCAATGAGGATGATCGGAATAAGGATGCAAAGCACGTAGACTACCCACAACCAGGGACGCTCCTATGAAATCAGTCATATACTGGATATAAAAGTAAAAGCAATAAAAATTATATAATAATTAGTAAATAACTAGCAAAAGAAACATGCTCATGTGAATAAAAAGTATAAATTCAATCGAGCAATAAATAATCGACGAATGATCAGTTTTGAACTCACATTTGCTGCATCTACAATACCCTGTACTATCCCAGCTCCTTTGCCTTGACTCGAAGCTAATCGTGCATCTTCTGCACGTCTCACAGTGTAGGTCTGCTTAGCGATCTCGGCTGCCAGATCTTCCGATTCGCACACCAAGATATTGTCTAAACAAAGATCTATTTTACTGATCAAAATGAAAAAACATTATGAGACATATGAGACCACGAGACTATTAAATAGCTCTCTCTGAACGTACCGAAGATGATATTTTGACTCATTGTCCATAATTCAATGCCTATAGCCGTGATTGTTGCAAGACCGTCGAATGGCTTCGGCTCGAAAAAATGAGGATTTTCTATTTGACGAGGAGCCCAAACTCCGCGATAGGCAGGATTAGCGATTTTCGGACGCACCCACTTGCCCTTAAATCAGTTCCATATCAGTTGTGGGACAACTTCAACAAGTCAAACTCAAAATACTTTCGAATAAAAACAAGTACCAGCAATACGAATGCATAAGACAATAGGAATGTTCGAACCTTGTAAAGCTAAGGTTTTTAATACTTTTACACTGCAACGTATACGAATACTACTGAAAAGGCAGGTGCACTTCAAGAATGAAACCGTTTGTGAAAAAGTGATACAAGTTAGCCTGGCTTCCTGATGGAATTTTTGCAAAAAAAAGCACAAAACACCAAGAGCTGAATTAAAACAAAATATGCAGGAGCGCTGAGGCAGTCTGCAAATGTTAAGGGTCCCTCACTACAAAAGGATATCGAAAAGAAAGAACATTAGTTGAGCAACACACTTCATTCTCGAGCCAATCTGAAGGCTTTACGGCGTTTTCATCGACGACTTCGCTAGGCTGGCTCTCATCCCAATCATCTGGCTTGACAGCGCTTTCATCTTCGATTTCCGCCCTATAAAGAAGTTCCAACACTCAGAACAGTATAAGAGAACTGCCATTAATCAAGAGAAATGTAATAATCGTTAACCTGTCATCCCAATCAGCTGGTTTTTTATCGGTAGGGTCAGCGATTTGCTTTGGAGGTTGCAACGATGGTTGAAGGTCCTTGAAAAAAAAAGGCTCGCTCAATAAGAAAATTAACAAAGAAAAAAGACAAAACGATACTTACGTTCAGCATGTTTCCTGACATGATTTCTTTCTGATCGACTGAAACCGAGAATTTTCCATCTGGTTTAACAACCAAGGTATAGAGATGTGTTTGGTGATCATCCCAATAGGTAGAACCGATGTTAGACGGTTGTTTGGCATGATATTCCTGAATACAGGCAGTGCAGCTAGTATCTACAGTAACAATCAAAAGAATAAACTAACGTCAATAGAATTGTTCTTTGGATTTTTGTACCGGAATATAAGGTGAACTTTGCCAGTAGCACCACACTTATCCGGACCGAACATAATAGTGTACGGAGTTTTGTCCTGAAACATAACGACGTGTTTCAAGTATTATTATGTGAGAGGGGACCACCAATTAACTTACCTGTACTGCAGCGAGATTCTTTTCGGCACCTACGCTGAGCAGTTTCAGGTATCCTCCACCACACTCTTGGCCTTCTTCATAACGAACCTCATATCTAAAGCAAAGCGAAAAACTACGAAAACTAGAGAGTAGAAGAACCCAGTAAAAACACATTTTGGGAAATCTGTGTAGAAGGAAGCGATATCCAAATCAGTTCTCGACATCGCCTTCGCGTAAAGCAGTTAAATACAACGAACTTTCTTTTCCGGTTCAACAGGCTAATTACAGTCATGAAGAAATAGTTTTCTACCTGAGAACACAAAAAGAAAGCCATTCTCTACGTTTCCTAACTATTTTCATAACAAGTCTGACATGCATGAAGTTCCTTTTCAAGCCAAAGTGATATTCAAGCCTTTGACATGGAAAAGTGTTCGATCCCAGGAGCCCTTTATACTTCCAAATCAAGAACTTTCTAAACCTCCAAGTGGGTGGTCTCAGCTTGATCTCGAGGTAAACTAACGACAAATCCACTCACTGAACAACCAATGGTTTATCAGCGAAACTGAAAGGCTCGTCCAATTTTGCAGCGATTGCATGATGTCGTGCTTTAGTGCGGACAATCAATCCGTAATCGCCTTCAATAGAAACCTCGGAAGATGGGCCTATTTCCCATTTACCTGAAAAATATCACATATTTCTATAATCCACAAGATTGATTTTAACGAGGAATCAAATGACCACAAACCATTGTATTTAGCTATTTCCGAATCGACACCTTCCTTTTTCGCAGTACTGGGGATCCATCGTTTGCCTATCTCATCTGTCGTTGGGAAGTAATCAAAGAACAACGGCTTCGACGATAACTTCGGTGGAACAAACGCAGACGGAACAAAAACGGTATCACTCTGTAAATGTTATCAGTAAGTTATTTACAATATCGAAAAACAGTAACAATATCAATACAGAGATTAATGACTCAAACGAAATTTCTTCAAAGAATTTGAGAGGTTTGGTGATATTTGACCACACCTACTCATATATGGATTTACCAAACTTGCATTTATTTTATCGCAACCTATTCTCCTGAAAACAGAAAAGCCAAACCAACTAAGAAATTTAGCACATTCAATGATCAACGGACAGTTCAAGATGATATATTTTATGGGAGACTGGCGGGATTAAGATTGAACCCAAGAAAAGTAACCCAAAGAAACTGCTAGTAATGACTAGAGCTTTCGAATAGTTTCACATATAGCCCATCGTAGACTCCTCGCAGGCATACTATTCAGAATTTTCAACTCTTGCTTTACGAAAATCTTCACTAAAGGCAACTTGACAAGTAAACATTCCAGAGCCATCTCAACACCTTCAACTTTTACGTCGTGCGCAAAAGAACTTACTCTTCTTGCTTGTACTTTGATCTTTTCAGCGCACAATCTTGCCAGTAACACAACTTGATCAAAGAATTTTCCAATCAGAAAAATGCATGTCTTTGGTTCCGTCAGAACATTGTAGCACATTAATCCACCCCTATTAGACCAATCAATTCCACTTAGTGGTCGCAAAAAGCATACTATCTATCGTACGATCGCCAGTACAGCAAGAAGAGCTCTTAGCAAATGTGATCATAGCCATCTAGATGAGTTTTTGATTTTGGCGAATACACAAAAAAAAAAGAGAAACGTTCGAAGGATACACTTAGGAGCATGTACCAGTAATACGAATGTTCCTATCGTTTTCTAAAAAAACTATAGTTCATTTTGATAGTTAATACTGCGAAGTTTTCTGGAAAAAGAATCCTACTTTATATAATTCGCTAAGTGTGTCTGTTGGTGTGTCGGTGTGTTTGTGTGTGTGTTTGTTTGTGTGTGTGTGTGTGTGTGTGTGTCGGTGTGTGTCTGACCGGAAATTCATAACTCCTGTCTCCGTGGACCTAGAGCGTTCAAATTTGGGAGGAGTAAGGGGGGCA
>UZAF01017341.1:21428-49125 GCA_900617895.1 Haemonchus placei
AAAAAAAATCTGATAACGCTGCTATCATCACTCAGAACATCTCCACAGCATCATCTTTGATCGTCTAACAGTTGGTTTTTTGATAGGTATTTATTGCAAAGATAGAGAGCAAAAGTCCGAGACTTCCAATCGAAGGCGTAAGCGCCGACTTTAACCGAATACCATTTGCACTGCTTTGTTAGTCCTGTGCCAAATTTCGTGTACAGGAAACTGCCATTTGTTCCAAAAAAGGAGTGGGGAGTTAGGCTTACTACAACTATCGAAGAAAGAGGGAACTCTGTTTCAGTTTCATACCCTCACTCAGCTGAATATGAAAAAAAAACTTAAAGACTATAAACTTTGAAAAAGGGAATAAAATTCTTCAGTTCAACATTTCTCGGGTCAGGGTGTTCGACACAAGAAGGAGGAGAGCCTGGCGTTAGCCGGGCGATCCGACTGGTGTATTGAGAACCTCTATACAAACACTAGAACACCCCTAATAATCCTCACTGCTGCTACATTAACAGCTGGCAATATGTTATGGAAAAACCTGATAGTACATCGTCTTTTTTAATCAGGATCTATAGGGTCTAGTCATCTGTGAATAACGGGTTGTTGAGCTCCAGAAAGCAACACATATTTGAAACCGAATCACTGCTCAATTTCGTAGGAAAGTAACCTTTCTTCACAGTGAAATGAAAGAAGAATTTAGATACCGGCTAAATTTCATTATAAAAAGGAGCACTTTTCCAGCTACTTCCTCAGAACCAGCTTGTTGTTTTTTTTTCACCCCTGAGTTATCGCCGTTTTAATTGGACATTAAAATCACACCATTTGGTCGTTTAAAAAAATTTCGAGATAGCACTGCAAAATCTGTTCGATGATCAGTGTCAGTGTCGAACCTTTTTTGGATTCCTAGTTAATTCGACCTCATATAAATGCAGTACGTAATAATAACACATTTCATTGCAAACAAACATCAAGAGCAAACCATAAAAGCACATAAGACACCATAAACCTGTGCTATCGCTAATTTCGTGCTTTCAAAGAAGGGAATCAACAAATAAGTAACAAATAAATGAAAAAAAAACTGGTAAAAACTGTAAGGAAAACTGAACAAGAACTATCTAAACAGTCTAAAAAAACGGCCTGTTACCTTTTCCTCATCTGAATCTTCTGTTACCACTGTAGCTACTACCAGTAATACTAGGCACCATTGTCGTACGTCTACCCACAGCAGTCGCATCAGTGCTGAAACAACCGATATGGAAATAACGATCACTTAAAAGCACTGGGCACGTTTTTAAAATATCCGCGAAATGGCGACTTGCAAAACGCTGCGAATCAACCAGAAAATCAATATCGGCATGGAAAATCATGAGCAAACAAGTGGATATGAAATGGAACTGTGGTGTTAACACGTATTAACATGACAACAGAGAGGTAGACATGTTAATAGATGGTAGTGGCGATTAACATGCGCATTGTTGGTCAGTAGGGAATCGGCAGTGGCACTAAGCGGCTTGCTGGCACCACCACTAGCCGCCGGGTGAAATCGGATATCCTTCATGCGTAATTAACTGTATTTACAACCCACAGCGTCCAACAGCTTTAGAACATTGAACATTCGTGAACGGCCAGAAAGATAAGGCGGTGTATCGCTTAAATGTGTGGAAAGGAAGATTTACTGATGGACAAGTTATTGTCTTGTACTAATTGTCATCATATCTTTTGACATCTCATCATCACCACAGTTCGAGACAACCGTGGGAGAGCATTCAGACGTTGACAATCAGACTGGATCGAATGATAAACTACTGTACTTTCACGCTCGAGCGCATTCTAACGAGATGATTACAAAACGCCGAAGTTGGTTAATTACATTTGATATTAGTAAGTATAGCGTAATAAATAAGTGGATGAATGAATAAAGAAATAAATTAATAAATTACTGTCAATGCTGTTACTAAATGCTGGTAAATGCTAATGAAAAATGCGAAATCTCCAATTCAAATTAACCCACTGACGACCGCGTGGCTTGCCGGCGGGCCACGCCATATCGAGCTTCTGTAGTATTTATATTATTTATCAAGTGTTCTATGATTTTTTCATGTTTTCAAATATCAGCTGAGCTCACAACCTTCTAGAGAATCTTGAGGTATCGTGGTCCAGGAATCATCCACCCCCAACTACAGTTATAAGAGAAATTAAAAGTTAATGTATGGACAATGTAAAAGGCGCGGTGGCCAATGGGTTAAGCATTACCAGAAGACGTTTCGGGAAATTTTTACGAGCTTTGCATTTGGAAATGCTAATGACGACCGTCTTTTCAAAATATCTCATTTTTTGAAATTGTTCAACGAATGAGGAATTCACCAAGGTAATGTACTCCCTCGAAAAAAAAACTTTACAATTGCAAAATTAGAAGATTTTCTAGGATTACGCTGTATGTAGTTTCATTTAGGCTTTATGTAATGTCTTGAGAAGAAGCATTGAAAGAAAGTGGAAATTTAGATAAATAAAACAAAAAATAAGTGCAGACCACATGTGGACTGCATGGTCGTCAATGGGTTAAAAGCTGGAATTCATCTTTTTTCGTTACCTAACAGATTTTCCACTAACAATTTCAAACATTTCATAAACTAGTTAGTCAACTGTTTCGCCGTGATATTCAGTCTATGTCTATCGTTCCAATCGATGGACAATTCTCTTATCATTATAGGTTTACACGCACTCTAGTTATTGTACTTATACTTTTTCATTATGCATCAAAATTCAAATACCATAAAAAATAAGTGAAAAGGAAGAGAAATACTATGAAAGAAAGGCATAAAAACAATATGACTCAACAATTCGCGTCATGAGCCAAATTTGGTCACATCGCTTTTTCATATTAGCTAAGCGGCCCTCACTTATGAATTCTGGCCATCCCCTCGCAATGTTTTATCCGTTTATAGAAGTTCCAATTGTACATTTCTTCCCAACAACAACTTTTGAATTCGAAAGCAGTCATTGGTAAATTGGGGTCCTTTCTATAAGCTATGCATGGTTTTCGACGGATTCAAAGTAGAGATTCACATTTGTAAATAAAATTGACCCTGGATTAGCTATTCAAGGTGATCAATATTAGTCCACTCCTATTTAAAAAAGTTGTGTACGAATATCAGGCTACACTCGTTATCTGTGCTTTCCTTCCTCACAACAGGATGTATTTCAGCGTTTGCAGTGTTGGATAGAATGCATACGGTAGACTTCCAATACCACCGTGTGGAATATCAGTGAATTCTGTTTATATCCAATCTGTTTGACAGTATTATAACAGTTACCATTTTGATAAACAATTTCACTAACAAAAGTGCAAGCGCATCAATACCTTCAAAATTGATGCTGTCTTGTTTGTCTCTATCCAATATCAAAACCCCCTAAATGAAAAATATCAAAAATGGAAGCTAACTGCGCAGATATCTAAAATTTTAAAGAACCCACCTTCTTTTCATTAGTCGTCACTAATGAACAACTATCTGAACTTCCAAATCTCAGAACTCTAACAGCGGCTTTGACTAAATAACATAAATACAAATTTACCGGCAATGAAGAAAAAAATTCCAAGTAATATGATATTACTACTACTTCAAAAGATAACTCTATCTGGAAGAAACGCAATCTTCGCAAAGCACTCAGAGACGAAACTGTCTGACTTTATTTCTTCGAGAGAACCTAAGGGAACCTAAGGCCTGTAAAACAGTCTGGCACTAGTTTGCTCGATATAAAGTAAGCCAAATCTGTCAAAGGATGGCGGCATAAAATATGGGCGGATTACTGGCCTGTGGTTCATCGAAGTACAAACGACCTTTGCCCGCTGCCGAAAGGGTCATCACATTTTATGGAGGAATAGTACAATCACAGCGGACGACCCAACGTGACGTTCTTGCCACGTTCGTCATCCGTACTGCGGGGTGAGCCGCAGACGACGAGGGTTTCAAAGGTAAAGCATGGGACAGAGAGAAACAACATGACGCGTCATAAGATAAAAGGTATAACAAATGGCAATAAATAGACAACCTTTTAGTGCATTTTACATTGATACATTTAAAAGTTGTAAATAGCGTCCAAATTTGACTCTTAGTGTATTTTGGTATTTTTACCCTCAGTTGTAACCATTTACTTCTCGCGATGCACTTTGCAGATTGAAATAGTGCCCGACCAATTGATTCCTTAAAAGGCCTTCGTCGAATCAGGCTCCTTCAGGAACCGAGAGCAGCGAAAAGCTAGCCGAATAGTGTGTTGTTACAAATTTCGGTTGTACAGCTTAGGAAGTAAAAAGCCACAATGAGGGCAGTAAGCTTGAAAAAAGTTGAGCGATCCTTGAAAGAAGCCCTTTTTTCGAAAAACCCGAAAGTTTAGAAAGTCGTTCTTTAAAAATCCTTCCAGAG
Organism: Haemonchus placei; assembly: GCA_900617895.1. NCBI lineage: Eukaryota > Metazoa > Nematoda > Chromadorea > Rhabditida > Trichostrongylidae > Haemonchus > Haemonchus placei. Next base: position 25,841 of record UZAF01017341.1, read on the forward strand.
CAGGATTCCATTTGGAGAATACAGAATTCAATGGAACTTAAATTCGATTTCTATCATCAAATAGAGATAAAATAAAAAAGAAAAAGAAGAAAATAACAATAATAATAAATAAAGATAACAACCACTCAAAACGTCACTGAACCTAAACTGGCTCCTCACTGCGTAAAAGCGTGGTCAGTGCATGCGCAAAAAAAGGAATCTGAGCTGGGGACTAACAACCAGTTAGAATATTGCTTATTAATCACTTTACAAGTATTTTCCTTGCTTTAACGATAGTTTTGTGGCAAATAATAAAAAACAGAGGCTTCAGAATCGTTTCTAGGATGACACATATGAAATGGGACTATCTACCTATTTATAGAAAATCGTTAGAACCGCTTAAATTTCGCTCAACGACGTTTCAGCGTTGGGACGTTTGCCTAAATGCTTCAGAAGCGATTCGGTTTACGAGCAAAGATATCGATCGCGATACTAAATCACACCACGTGGTAGCATTTGAGCCTGTGACAGTACTCGCCATGATGAATGCCATTTGAATGGAATCAATAAATGCAATGGAAATGCCCGATGAACAAGCTAGTCGTTTATGTATGCAAGAGCCGGAACATCGAAACGGCTTTGTTGACCCATGGGGGACAGCCTAGTCGGCTGCATTTATGTATAATTGAGAACCGATCCGAGAAACGAATAGACCTCATTAGGAGGTTAGCAACCACTGCAGCAACAACTGCCCCACTCAAATACTTGGCAATTTATGACGAGAGACCCTCGAAGGCCACTGCTTTCTATACCCCACGCGCGCGCAATTGAAATGGGACCCCCCAACATTAGCGCCCGAAATAGCCCATATCGTTNGTGGTGAGTTGTGGGCAAAACTTCGGCCTCCGTAGGATTCGAACCCGAATCCGTTACACAACCGAGATTCCGCTTGCCCTCTCCTTCCTAGTGGCTTTTATGACATAGCCTATCACAACTCACTTATCAGGACAAAGAACATTTACCCGGAAAGCCCAAACACGGGTCCGGGACCCATTTGGAGTCAAAGTTTCGCCCAAAACTCGCCGCTCTTGCGAGACTTTCGCATCGCTACTGCGGGATATAACCGCAGTTAACAAAACATTGAATTGAAAAGAATTGTAGGAAAAGAGCATTTGGTAAACAACTATAAAAGCCAATCGACTACAGTAATTGTACCCATGAATTAGGAAACAGATAGTTCTTCCTTGGAAAATTACCACTGCAGACCATTCAAAACTTCATATTTCATATTTATTTATTTTTATTACGATGGATTTTGAATAATAATCAACAGAGAAAATACAACATCACGGTATAAAACAAGAAATAGAAAACAACAGACGAAAACACACTAAATGAGATAATGCTCCATGTGTACGAGTAATTAAGATCTCCCAAAAAAAAAAAAACTCAAAAAAAAGGAAAATTGATGAAACGATCAAAGACAACACGATCAAAAACATGTAAAACTGCGATCCAACAACGATATTTCTAATTACATGACAGCTTAAAAATGAAGGGAAAAAATAGCGCATTCGTCATATCTACCTTTCTTTTTTGCACATTGTCGATAAAATTGAACAGGCCAACTAATGCATGAAATTCTTATATCCAATCAATCACAACAATCACAAATGTCGATAATTACAATCAACGGGTGATCACAATATATGGGTAATTATCAGCAGCCACGACACCTTTTCTAAAACGAATTCACGCGTGAACACTGGTTTTGTAAAGGAAACAAATTATGCGTACACTATAAGAGCTAGGATCAACAGAATCCTAGAAGCATGGGAAAAATAAAGGGTACGGTATCGAATTTGAAAATAAGTCGAAGAAACAAAGAAAGTATAGTGCATCAGCCACCAGCCATTTCCTAGTGACATAACAAAGAGTAGAATATGGCGAAATTCATGCACCGAGAACACTTAAGGAAATATTCAATGGAAAAGGCAAAATAAAATACCGACGCTATAACCAATTTAACACAAAACAGACTGAGGTTAAATAGCAGACAATAGAAATACCGTATTTGCGTCGTATTCGAGAAGCTACACTAGAGAATATAGTGAAAACTACCAGTTTATAATATTGGGGCCAATATCACCAACGAAAATAATTGAATTCAGGGTACTTTTACGACAAAATAGCTACTCATCAAAATCAAAACAAATCTTTTCACACTTCGGACCGTCCATCAGCCGAAAACAGTAGCGCACCAAATCTGCACTTCTATTTACAAAATTACTGCTAAAAAAATCATCAAAACCGCTATCAATGAACAGCCCAAAATGTGAAGGAGTCCCAAATAATGCTTCCAACATGACTACATGCACTGAAGAGCATACTGGATAGTTAACTTCTGAATCCCTTCCGAAAGAAACGTGACCTTAGTGAAACCATAGGATCGCCTCCAATAATTCATATAAGAATGCTAGAAGCGATCATATAGCTAATATTGAAAGGTTGCGTTTTATCCGAAAGTGATTTCGTTATTTAAATGAAACTGGATAACTTAAAAGAAAAATAAAACTGTTCAAAGAAAGCCAAATGCAACCAACCAGGGATACCATATGGCGTTTCAAAAGAAGAACTTAACGAATAAACTTCTGAGAAGCTTCCCTATCCCTCGGAATACTCACTTGAACGTATTTCTTGAACATACAATCCTTTACATGAAGGTACAACCAATCTGGGTAGGGTAAACAGAACCTTGAAAGTTCTCAACGTGAGAAAAGCTGAGGTTTCAGTATTCTCCCAGCTTAGCCCAAAACTACGTTGCCATATTTCAATTTTCTTATCAAAACATCTATTCCTTCAAAAAAAAAACACTAAGAAATAGGAAGTATTAGAACTAAAACGAGAGGTGTTCAAAATTTTGGTTATAAAGTTATCCTCTTTGGCCGCACACAGGTTCATATAGCCAGAACAAAAGGATAAGAGCAGAAATAAAGGCAAAGACTCTCGAAGTGTTGCTCCATTCCCTTGATTGGTCGTTCATGGTTCATAACTCCTCCCGAAACCTGACGCCAACCTTACCACCCGAATCTTCCAAAACAAAACCGGGTAATAGGAGAAACAAGACGCAACAACCTTTAACACGTACATTACACAATGATACTAGGATACCAGGCGCTAGATTCTGTAGGGGCCGTACCGCCTGAGAATGCATAGAAGAACAACCCCCGTCGTCGAAGCCGACCAGTAATTCTATAAGTAACACTCCAAAGTGCGCCTGACATGGAACTTATGTCTACCATACAGCGACTATACATCTACCCAATAAAGTAGTACGACTCTTTAGAAAGAAAAACAATAAGACAGAGGAAAAGTGACAGTCCAGATCTACTTGCCCTCCACAGCAACATTGGCAAAAAGCATACTGCCACCAACCACCAACAAAATATTTACAGTTGGAGAAAGTCATTCATAGAATACAGCCGAGGTTGAGTGCATCGAATCCATACCAGCTGCACCCAAAGGCGAGCACTTCATTGTCACGAAGGAAACCTTAAAACGATGTAAAATAAATAAATATCATAAGCAAGCCCTGCTGACAAAAATCATTACTCACAAATAACTTCAAGCCATACAACGCTAACAATCAATGACGAGGAACAACAGAGGGCGTAGTACTCAATTCTCTGAAGGCTGTCTCGAGGCACCTGAACACATGAAAGATGAAAATATGGTCCCTGCCAACAACCAACAACACCCATTTTGTCTGAAGCATGACATTAAACTACCTTCTCAGATCTCCGTATGATACGACAATGAGATTATTTCCATCCCTTGACACAAGCTGCACTTTCTCGGACACACCGGCATCAAGCTAAAGGTATCAAGGTAAATGTAAATAACAAATGAACACTTAAACATAGATTGATGTTCTACTGCACATTAGGTTGGATCACTATTCCAATCAGTAATTGCATGTGCGGCTATTGTTACAAGACTACAAAACGAAACGGGCTCACTTTATTAAGGCACTGGACAATATGGGCCATATCCATCCACGGCTTGCCACTTTCAGTTACCTATAAAGGCTTTTTGGAGGAGGTAATAAATATAGTACAGAATTATAGCGACTTACTTGATGAAAGACGTAATCCCGGAACAACTTGATCAGAAAACGGTCACCAGTCTCGGACCATGTGGGATCCAAATTGTGTCTGGAAATAGAAAATTTTACAAAACAAACAAAAAAAAAAACTCCGGTCGCAACGATGGTTCAACAAAGCTAAATTTAAACCTGGACAATCATTTTCTATCACTGAAAATCTGAACATCATGTACTTTAACCAAAAAGCATATATTTAGATGTTCAAAACCGTGCATTCGAGGAAAAGGCACTCACTCTGGTCTCTCAACAATTGTATTGATTTTAGATAAGATTCTGAACAATCGACCATTTTCCAATTCCTGAAAAGTGAAATTCCGTAGAATTTGCAATAATAACGTTTATCTTACCCCAAACACCGTGCAAAATATGTACAAGTGACAACCTATGCAAAAAGCAAAAGTTGTCATTTGTACAGTGCAAAAAGCAGAAACTCATGCAAGTGCAGTTGACAGAACGTTAGAAAAGCAATTCAAGAAACTGAGTAAACCAGATTACCTTGCTGAGTTCATTCTCAAGCATATCGTTTCGCATTTGAGCCGTCTCCAGCTGCGAATAAAAACGTGCTCCAATCATTGGCATAATCTCATTTATTGATTTACGACCCGTAGGCGAAGACGAAAGAAGGAAACTGAAAGACACACTTCCAAACTCATCCTTTAAAAATTAAACCCTAACCATTAAGATAAGCAAAACATTGAGATTAATTGCAATTACGATTTGAACATACGTGTACAATGTTAATCGACTGAACTAGTAAGTAAGTTGAAAACGCAGACTTTCTGGGTAGCAAATGTAAAAAAGGCTTTTCATGGAATTTAACCTTTAATAAGCAGCGTACAAATAGGAGCGCACGATATCGATTGTTTGCCTAATGCATGGAATCTGGTTCTGATTGAATCGGTAACACCGTTGCGCATGAGTGAAAAGTGCGAATTTCAAAACCATAGCATTTAGCTCAAATTGTAAGGATGGAATACCTTATGAGATTTTTCATATCACTGCTATAATGATTGGTGACGTATGTCATACTCTGTTGGACGAGATCTCGACGAGCTGAGAAAGCATTGCCGGTCGCCAAGGCCAGGAGCACTCGACCAAGAGCATGGAGATCTTCCATCTTGAAACAGCAACACATTGAAATTATCGGCTTGTGACCGAATGCGATACAAATTTTGTCACCTGTAGCTGCTGGACTTGTGTGTCAGGAGCTAATAGGTCGGCTACACCACCGCAACTCAAGAGAATCTTCAAAGAGAACAAATTTCTATGAAAACGGTAGTTCGAGTACCGAGATAAAAATAGTCGTTCAATTGCTGACCTTGCTTTTGCCGTGGACGAGGATCTTTGAGAGATCTACACATCTGGACGCGAGACCGTTAGCATGAACAGCTCGCAGTGCAGACGAGAGTTGAATTACATATGACCACAACAACCACTCAACCACTCCAGCACCTTGTTGCATTTGGTTTGAGGCGTGCCCAGAAAGCTGACTCGACATTTTAGCTCCAGCTAGAAAGGAAACAGTTTCGAAAAATTAATGAGTGACTAAAAAACAAACAACAAAAACAATAATAACAACAACACATACTTATTCCATCAATAAAACCGCTACCAAGCATACGGCCAAAATGGCGAGTTTTTAACGAGTCCGCCAAAGGGTGGTAGTCGTATACAAGAATGACGGCTGAAACATAGAAAGGCTTAATTATTGAAAGAAGCACTTCAATCAAGGTAAAAGGAAAAGTTTCAGAAAAAAGAGGGATCCAGTTCTGATCACTTACACGATTTTTAAATATTATACAGAAAACCAAACGTTTTTTTAACCACTGAAAGCAGATTGTGGAGAAAACAGGACGGGAGAACTTCGGGAGTATATGTTATGGCCAAATAATGGGGCAGCATCAATAAGAAGAACGAGGCCTTCTTCGTGGAAGAAGAAATAGTAGGTTCAGAGCACATAAAACTCACAACTGTCACCGAAAGCCTTGCAGTTGGCAATCACCTCTCGCAGCTGTACAACGTTGACATTCACCAACTTCTTCCACGTCTCTAACGGTTGCAATTGCTTTGGAGAGGAAATGCGAAAGCCTCAATATGGATTTTGTCTATTACAATCTCTTCATATTAACAAAGACAGTAATTGGAGGAATTCACTGATAAGGCTGTAGAAAAAGCAAAAAAACGATTCTACAACTCACCATGCAGCCTTCTTATACAGTACGTAACACCATCCCGTATGGAAACCGCCTTGAAAACGGATTGGGTGGCATGGTGCTGGTTAATCTGTTCTAACGGGACCAACTGGTTGAAGTGCTCTACCTAGGCGTGGTGTCATTTTTCTCTTGCTCCCCCGTCACTTCAAAATTACAGCGTTGAAATAAAATGATTGAACATAAACAATAAACCACCCACTTGTTGCGGCAGATCAGGATAAACGATCGGATCTGCTCGAGCCTCCATCGCAAGCTGTCGATGAACTAATTCCTGAAAATTTTGAGGTATTTCATGTAGGCTGGGGAAACTACTAAGAATATCTTACCATTTTTACATCAGGTGAAATAAACTGAGCCATATTGTTACTTGCCACACTTTTTGGACGAAATTTCCCTATATGTGGCACAGGCCCTTGGTAGGAAAAACTGCCGTTGGTGTTCTGTAGGAAAAGATACAGTTTTACAAGATGTCTGCTTGAACTCATTCACTGTTTAGAAGCTTAGGTAAAGAAAATCAGGGAAAAAGACTTTATGACACTAGGTCACTGATCTTGGAAAGAAAACGTTCATAAAACATCGAATTCCTGCAGGGAAAACAGAGCTTTCTTTGTAAGTTCATTTTACTGAGGAGTAACGCCTGATAGCTTCTCACAACATAGGCACAAAATGCTTTGCTTCAGGTGATTTTGCAAGCAGCGACGTAACCTCGCCTTCCAGCAGGGTTTAATTATTTCCGTAACCCTTTTAATTGACAAGAACTGGAGCAAGAAATACGGCTACGATACAACCCTCTCCCTCCCCCCAAAAAATTAATTTTCGGAGGAAAAGAATCTTTTCCCTAATTCGCTTAACGAGTGCCTGCTTTTGTTCGGTATTTTACATATGTAAGAAAAAAATTTCATAGAAACCTACAACAACAGTATGATTCTCTGGAACCACTTGTTCGTGTATTGATGCACTGCTTACGCGAGTGGTTCCAGCAGTCGAATCAGGAGTGGTTATCGTTTGAGGTGGTTGCTGATGTGGATAGAAATATGTTGTTCCTCCGTGGTTTTCCTAGAAGTAGATCCGATAGGAAAACAAGGTAAACGTACCACAAGTAAGCAACTCAATTACCTGATAAAGAGACAACGCATCGGCATGGTTGGCTGAGGATGACGCATTGGCTAAACGGGGCAAGTCAAAATGTGCTGACAACTCAGTATAGCAAGCGCCAAATGAAATTTTAGGTTTTCTTTTGGCAGTTATTGTTAGAAAAAGAGAACATCAGCATTTTTCAACAGAAGCCAAATGTATCCATTAGCCCTGCACTTGCTAACGTTTCCTAAAGCATCATCTCAGAAAATGAAATCCGATATCTTGCTGTTGAGCAAGCTAGCGTAGAGCTGGTTTCGAACCACGCTTGACGTTTGGGCGTTGCTGCTTCCGAGAGGCCCTCACTTAGCAAAGGATAACTCGACAATAAATTGGCAAGAATAGATACAAACCAGTATGAAATGGTGGAGCTGCCCGGTGCGGCGTGAATGGTGAATGAGAGCCCGTTTGTTTTCCTGGTGGTGGTGGTTGTTGCATGTCACCAAGGCCCAGTTGGGCAAAATGAGGTATGAATGTAGGTACCTTCAAATATAGATCTAAGAAAGAAAGACCAAAAACGATGAATGAAGTTTAGTCTTCAATCAGCCACGAAAGTTATCCCAATACTTCACATCTCTTCATTAAAGGGATCTCACCAACTCATGCTCATGAACCAGTAAAATTGGCGGTATAATTGGGGATCCATGATATAATATATGTACGTGATTTTGCCTGAATTACTGCTGGCTTGCACACCCAAACCCACTATTCTCCTATTTGTCAATAATACTCCAAATACTGAAGTTATGAAAAAAAACTTACATTTGCATTTAGGTGAAGGCCGGTGCTTCCGCCTGAAACAAAAATTCTAGTGAGAAAATGGAGTAAACACTGCTGCCCCAGAAATAATCAAAATTCAAAGAGCACTTCAGAAAATCAAACTCGATGATCACGTGAGGTATAACAACGGTAGACATTGTTACAGAGAACATCATATGTCGGCATCTCGAATTTCCCAACAGTCTTGCGGTTTGCGTACTTAATGCTCAGTCACGCCTTCGCGTGAAATAATGTCGATTCGTCATAGCTACTGCGTCGCCATCGAATGCGAAGACGCGGAATAAAGAATGCTGCGCTCGATGCACCCCGAAAAAAGCCTAATAGGGAGGGAGAATAAGCTTAGATTCGAAAAAAAAAATCGAAAAGCAAACAACGAAACCGATTTCGGCTAATCTCAACCACGGCATCGTACTTATCGTTGTAACGCTGTAGAAACAATAAAAAAATATATCAGAGCATTTCCAAATCAGCTATCTACCGAAAAACCTGAGCATGATGGCAGTCCTCTTGGATATAATTATCAAGACGAGATTCCAAGCAGATCGCTTCGCTTTTTAAATGTTAAAGGCACAGTTCACGAAAATTTTAGGGACCACTTTTATTCGAAAAGCGGTAGATTCGGAATAGTTCATTAGCAGTGAAGAAAGCGACAGAATTGGCCGATTTCAAGAAAAATATGGCTCCTCAAAAGTAGGAGAAATAGAGGTTGGACAATATTGCCATGATGGAAATAAGATGGAAAGGGTATTAGGACGAGATTTCAGTTACTGCAATTGCACAAAGAGCTGACTACGTCAAGCCAGAACTGTACAGAACGGTCGCTATGGGTCACGACAAGTTGTTTGAACTTCCTGCAATGATTTCCTTGCGATCGGTGCAGCCTCTACAATGCCGGTGAAACTCGTCCGAGGTACACTGGCCAATCTTTGAGCCTTTATAACTCCCTAACTAGGCTGTTTTCCAACCTGATAGTGCCAGATGTGGCATACGCGGGGTCCCTTATTCATCCTGTGGGGGAATCTCAGAAACAGTTTTTTATCATGAACTGTGCCTTTAACGCTAAGAAACTTGCTCCACACTAGGTAAAGCGATGAAACATGCCCAGCTACTCAAAATTTTTCCCATTTTTGCACTACTTCTCGTTAATTACCGTACCTATCATAAAAAACAAAATTGCAGCCTCCAGCATTCGAGGGACTACTACTTTCGCGGAAATCGAAGAAATTATCCTACTCGTTAATATGAAATTCAATTTTCTGAGTAAGCTATCTGAAGGAAAGCAATGCTCCAGACTTCTGATAAAACTTACATATATTCAGTACCTAACCACGACATCTGACGCATTTTTATTTGTAACAGCAGACTGGTTTGATGTAACGGCGCTAGGCAGAGCCACTAGGTTAGAGTAGGGTAAAAAGTTGTTTCGCCAAGTGTCGCTAAGCACCACTAGCTAAAATATTGAATGCTATTCTCATGACTGGCCCATCAAGGCCTTCATCTAATGGCATTTCAAGTGGCAACAAGAACTCAACCCCCATTTACCGGGCAACTATTATCGAGCATGGGTAATAGTTGCTGTGTGAATAAGATGAAGTCCCCATAAACTCAACCCGCAACAAGCAGAGAATTCTTTTTATTAAGAATTCTTATTCACTACGGATATGTACAGAATGCAACACATTGTATGAAATACTACCTATTATTCCAAGCCTTGTCGCTATACCATATTCTATTTAATTATTCCGGACAATTATGTGATCTTGTGACCATAACATTTGTATATGGAGAAGTTAGGAGTTAGAGTTTGTATGTAATAATGAGCCAATGAATGTATGCACTCCGTTTAGATTCCCGTCAAAACTAAAATATCATCGGCCTGCACAATTTTGAAAATGTTTAGAATGTCCAAGGAAATTTTTGCTGCCAACTGATTGTGAAGCTGTAGAAAACTTAGATGAGCAGGAGTACTTCCATGATATCTATATTCAATCACTAAATCAAAACTTTTCAGGGAACTGAGAGCGCTGGCCAGGGTGCTCTACAAGTCTAGAGGTGTACCAATCACTCCGCAAATGGAAAAAACCCAAAGATGGCAGTTTTGTGCTTTTATCTTCGAACTCTGCACTTTTTTCTTTATTCCTTAGAGCGCCCAGGGAGACAATGACAGGTGAACATATCGCCACAAAATGCCTGCAGTAAGCATTCCTCAGAAGCAATTATGATGGCAAAGGCCTCGACCGTGATATCCATGACACTGCACTATACTATCACAACTGAATTGTCAAAGAAAGATTACCAACCTGTCCTATTGCCTCCAAGGTATTTCGCAAGACGTGAGCCAGGCGGAGGCATTGCCCCCACCGGCGGACCACCGTCAAGTCCGAATCCATCTGCTGTTTGCATCCGCTTTTGCCTAGAAATGGCACTACAGAAAGAATGTCAGACATGACTTACGGTAGAAAATACGACACATCGATCATTCCACGGAAAAAAGGGACGGCAAAAAAGCGTCATGAATTGCTGAGGTGAAATCGATCGATTTCCAAACAACCGCGAAGCTTATCAATCATTTTATCGCCTCATCATCATGTCATCCTAGTTTTACTAGTAATCAAACAGAACAATTAGTCACGGAATGGGTTGATTGGAATGAGTGAGAGATGATAAACATCAAAACACAAAGAAATCGAAGCCATCCTCGACGGCCTTCAAACAAGACAAGGACTATGAGCAAAATGGTTGTTCTAGGTGAACATGGGAGATGAATCAGCAACTTTGGCTGGGAAATTTCTCGAGTGTTTCAAACAAAAACCTCATTCGAGTACCAGTACAGTAAGCTTGAAGTTGTGTACGTTTTTTACTCATTCTATTTCGCACGTTCGCCGCGTCACGAGGCTCAGCCGTCATCGCATTGGAGCGCACTATTTCGATCGAAATTTCAAAGGGCATGCGCCTGTTAACGTCATCCGCACAACCATGATGGGTTTTGGGAGAAAATTATCTGAAGAGACCAATTTCGTGGTTATTCTGAGTTGAAGACGCAAGAAAACTAATGAATGTAGCAAAAAAATCTGTGAGACCAACAACACCGTAAAAGGAGCGGCAGAAAGTGGCTACAATAGAAATAAGCGCCGAATAGATCGTTCTGTACGCAATCTTACCTAGCACACCACATACAACGCTTAAGCAATTGTATCTGTTCATCCTCTGCCTTCCCACTTCTGTAATGGGGTAAGAGTACCAGTCAGTACTTGCGATGACAATCTGACCTTCCCGGCTATACTCTGTCCTAATGGCGCTACTGTAGAGAAAGTAACAGCGTTGAATTACCTTTCTAAACAACTCAGATTTAAGTTTCGGGAACGTGTGATACAGTAACCCTCCCCCATACCCGTTATCCACCTGTGGACCACATCCAAGGTACCTTTTTATTGTGTCTTATAGGAGACAGTGTTTGAGGGTGCTTGAATGTCTCTCCGGATTACTGTATAACACATTCACGGGACTTTAAAATCCGTCTTGTCCAATCCAAGTGCGTTTTCCCACCTTGATTCCTTCTACTGGCTGATATTGAACCATTTGTAGAAAAATAAGCAGGATACGCTGCTTTTAGCAAGGTTTGTGAATACGTTCCCCTCAGGCTACTAATGAGTTCCATCTTCGGAGTGCGACCCCTGTATAAGTCACGCCCGTGACGCTCCCCCTACCGCCTTCGCAGTGACGCGTGCGGCGATCGATGCCGTGTATATACCGCGTCTTTGCAGGATCACGCAGTCTCGCTGGATTCCGCTCCTCCTTCATTGAACTGGTTGAAGGTTCCACCATTGAGCATTGTGGGTGATCGGAGCCTTCTTGCGGATGCGGATGCACCTCTTCGTAAGTTCGAAATGTCATCGAGTATTTGAGTGCCAGCCGTATAATGAGTTTTTTCGCTCAAAAATTCTTAAGCTTCATCTTTAACTCCCTTTACCTTTCTACTCCTGGTCCTATGATCTGAAGCCATGTTGGCAAGTATTGCAGCACATTCAATTCTAGCATGGCACCGTATCGATTGCCGCCCGCGTGACTCACGCGTGCGGTAATCGAGCAATGGCGATTTTGCAGCATATGGCGGATTGCAGCAGGCACAGTATAAACTATGGCTGCTGCCTTTTCCTACACCCAAGATGAAAGAAAAGATAAGGTTCAAAGTAAACTGGCGATTACAAATCATTCTAGGACAACTACAGGTGCTTTTGCTGATCTTATTGAGAGTCGAATGCAAGGCGCATTTTCAAAATTGATCAGCACGTCTTTTAGGACACGTAAACTGTTATACAGGGTAGTGAGGACGAACAGATGGGGAACAAAGAAGCCGTGAGAGACGGAAAAGATTGTCGCACTTTTCAACCTCACGTAGACTTTTACAAGGGTTTAAACTGTGTCGCATTTCGGCAACCAGTTGCACGTGTTCCGTACCAATAAATCACCTCTGCGGGACCGTAGAGGGGAGGAAATGGCTCCTTTAGCCAGAACAACAGGTAGCAATACGAGGTACACAAGTTGGGCAGTAGCTCGTCATTCTGCTGTTTCTTGGTCGAACAAAAAGTAGAATGAGCACGGACCTGACTTGATTTATTTAAAAAATTCCATTGAGTGAACTGAGTTGGTGAACGGTGGGGAACACCATATAGCATCCGGTGTTACACCGTTGGGCCTAGGTTTTCTTGGTAAGATGAAGTGATGGCAGAATGAACTGGTCATTTTTAAAGTCTTCAGGCTGTTACTTAATTCGAAAAGGGTGCTGTAGGTAGTCAGAACTTATGAAACAAATATAAACATTCATACTTTCAAAGCCATGAACACGGGCAAACGGAACTTGTAACGGCCGCTCGTGAAAACCGATCGTCACGAGGCCGATGGTACCCTATCTTGATACACTATGGCTCATGAAAACCCTTAAAATGGCGTTACAAACGATTCACCGAGGGCAGTAACGAGTATTGCCCGTAATCGGCATGAGACTATGGCAGACGTCAAAAAGCATGACAGGGCTGTTGTCTCAAACGGGCCCATTCTTCTGCTCTACTGCGAAAAAGGGCACAGTAGAAGGCGAGGAAGCCCATGTCATAACAAATTGCTGGGCACTACAACACAATAGAACGATTACAGAGTACTATTGGGAAACATTAGGCATTTAGTAAACGTGGGATGGCTGATGGATGGGAAATAATCGGACATGTGGATTCATGCCTACCAAAGGACAGAAAGACCAAGGATGACTCAATGGGTATAGGCGGCAGGGATGGCGTGCGTCACCGGGTGACTTACGGGAAGCTGAAGAATCTAACAACCGCTACTATGGAACAATGTGCATGAGACTGGCTGGAAAATTGAGATATCGGCAATCGAAGCAACCGAAGCGATGTGAATTCCCGTGAAAATCCCTGAGACAGTGAATCGAGATGAATGCCGGTATGTCAAAGGCGATTAGCTTCCTATCGTAGATACTGTACTGCAATTTTTTCGCTCCTGTTCCTTCAAATTTACGGAAAAGGGACCATAGAACCAATCCGACACGAAAATTAGCCAGACTGCCAACATATGAGTGACTTTTAGAGGGAGTAGAAGAAGAAAGAAAAAATGACTGATCCACTGAGAAAGAAACATCATCACAGCTCTTCAGCAACGCTTTTACTACTGAATACACCTATATACAAGTTTAGACAGCACTGGTAGGAGCATCATTATCGAGGTGAACGAGAAAGGAGTACTTTTGGAAAGAATCATTGGCGTCTGCCGAGGGAAGCAATGCTCATGAGCAAGCCGATTCTCTCGGTCCATTGTATGATGGGCGCGGTAACATGCCGCCACAGTGGTATTACTATAATGCCCTCTGGTCGCATGAGTACACTCCTTTATTTTGAAAGGCTCTCTTTTTCGATCTTGCAAAGTTCGAAACCCATGATATGAGAAAAAAACAGAGGTCGGTATGCCGGATCCCCCTCTACCTTTGCGTGCATCGGGAGACCTTGATCATCCTTTTCTGGGCACTCTTGCCCTTGCGACCAAACAGTACATCCGTGAACTCACCACATATTCATGCATGGTACACCTTGACAAGGACAGAAGAAATATAAATTGTCTGTGGTAAGCAGAAAGAGGGACCCTGGAGCCTTTTGCGACTCATGACAGAGTAAATTAGGTCCGTCACACCGCCTTCACTGGTATTTTAGTTAAAGGAGGCCCTCAGTGAAGGAAATCAGTAGGTGTCGCATGAAGGACGTGAATACGAAGAATGGCGTCTATAGTCCTTAGGATATCCTCTATTCAAAAGCGACCGTTCATTAACAAGAGTAAGTCAAGTTAAATGTTATATTCAAAAGTCTAGAATTACTTCAATCGGTTTTCATAGGCGCGTAAAATCAATTCCCATTCCGGAAACCACGTGCTAACAGGACGTGAAAGCAACCCAAGTAAGATCGCTACAATGAAGTCCAATATAATGATAAACAATCGAGTAGGATAAACAGCTGCTCATGCTCAACCGCTAGGTAGGTATGCCTCATTTGATATTTAGCTGTTTCTTAGACGGTTTACCAAGCTTTTGTACGAATGCTTATTGTAACATGTTGCACTTAAAACTTGTTAGGTGAGTCAGCATGGGAGATTTGTTTTCGGGTGAATTCTACAGTGAAATTCCATACGTCATTTTTAAGAAGATATTCATTGAACTGCAAAAAATTGAAAAGGTTTTGGTGGATATCACTACGATCAATGGCTGACAATGGTCTTTCTGATGAAGAAATGCAGAAGAGGTGAAATGAATCATGAATTTAACTGGAAGGGATAAGAGAAAGATTGAAAGAACTGTGAAAAATATCTGTAAGACAAAGCAAAATATTGATAAGTCTTCCTAAAGTCATCATGTCATGGAGGATCAGTCGGCATTGTAAAAGGGTTTATAGTGGGCGCATAAAAATAAGAAATCGGATAATTATGAAGGATAGTCGCTCGTAATTACTTGAGTGATTTCCTTTTACCCTAGCGGTTTTACGTACGTCCTACTCGTCTGGTAGCCTCAATGAGAACGGTTCTTTTGTCCCCTGAAACGAATGAAGCCCCCTTTATCCTATCGCTACCCAGGTAGGCAATGTGCATCATGCGCCAGCTCGATTTCAACAGGCACAGGCCGGTAACAAAGCTGTGAGACAATGAAATGATGTTGGGTGATACCGAATGATAAAAACCATAATATCCAGTAATACTATCAAACTGTCCTAATATGGCCTTGAGACTTTAACAGCCTCTTCCGGGTAGTTCAGCGGCCCTACTCAACACTGTCGTATTGGGTCTTTCGGGTTCAGGGGAATGAGGCCCAAAGAGTAGCTTGCCAGGCTCCGACGTGAGGGGTGGATGGACTCCGAGTAGCTAGCCGGGCCCTTTCAGCGTGGAAAAAGAGCTTAGTTACTGCAGGCGGTTCCAAATCGCCCCCCGAAGTTCTCCATAGTCACTCGAATGTAAGCTTTCGGCTGAACCGATGTGCAGAATACCATCGCACCCGCAGACTCATCACGCATGTCAGCATGGATACATCTGCGAGAAGACGGAAAGTATAAATTGACTCAACAAAAGTAGCAGGGAGTTCACACCCTAAATCCACCAGCGTCTCAGGGAAAGTAGAGGTAATGTTCGGTCCACGATTTACTCCCTCATCCGCCATCTAGGGTCGCGCTAGGTAGCCTCGTATCCGTTCGGCTAGAAATTTTTCAGTGATAGCGAAACTTCGGTTAGGATCCAAATATCTTTTGAGCATCTTCCTCAGCGCCTTAGCTGGTGGTAGGTGCTCCATAAATTGAGCTCATTTGACCATAATCATTGGGGATTTTTAATGACGGACGAGCATACAAATCGACAGACCGACCGACCGACCGAAAAACCGACAGCACCTCACTGCTTCAACCGACCGAACCACTAAAAAACCGACAGCGCCTGACTGCTTCATCTATGAGGATTCCAGAAATCTTCGCCTCTTTGGCACTGACCTACCACACGGAATCAGAGATGCCAAGAATGCAAAGCATATGGCCGAGGAACTGAGCATCACGGAAAGAAGACTGATGTTCGATGCTTTACGTAAAAAGAGTAAGAATACAAGTTACTCTGAGTAAGAATCAGAGCAAATTTACAGCGCCAATTCGCTGTGCACGAAAATTACTCGAAGTCACGCTTGGGTCGGGTTGGGAGAGGGTCTCCGCTAGCACTGACAATGGTCCAAATGTTAGAAGGTACAAAATGAATTGTTTCTATGAGTGAATCCTCCAGTCCTCCAATTTTCAAGAAGGAGAAATCGGTTCACTCATTGCTTTGCCCTATTTCTGAATGGTAGAAATCGAATGTAATGTCACACACATAGTTTCTGAATAGACATTTGATCAGTCTATTTTCAGTGGCTGATCAATACATGGAACAAAAAAGGCTGCAACAAGCAGAAATTCATAACGATGATCTTCTCAGAATATGGTTTGCCTAACATCCATAATAAAAAAAAAGTAAGGAGTAGGTGCGGTACAGATGGGTGCCGCATCGAGGACAGAGCCCACCAAAGATCCGATCAGCTGATTTTCGGTTGGCATCTTTCTGTCGTGTAACAGCACCGGAAACTACGAAATAATTCCGTAAACACCACTGACAGTCCCCATACCGTGAATTGCTGCAAGCAGCCTGTCTGTACTCCACCGACCCCTCCACCCACTGGAAGAGTATCCATCATTGGAGCGTATTTTCTTGATAGAGTATATGTCAATTCAGGTACGTATCATTACTATCTTCCTATGTGCTCGGATTTGTCGACACTGCCTTAATGATTATTGCTGGTGAAAGTATTAACAGGTGCTTATTTCAAAAACACAAATAAGGGCCTGAAATATAGCAAATTGACTAAAAAATCGGTCTAACCCTCTTGAACATGTTGCTACCTCATTGTCAGTCGAGGTAATGTTCACAGGTAATGTTCAATGTGTCCCTTCGGTTTCCTACCTACCATACAATCATTACAGTAGTCATGGACTGGAATCATCAGCATGCATCACTTTAGAAATCATCAGTCAATTGTAGTTAACAGCTCTTCTTAACTGCTCTACAATCTCCATATCAAACACTACAGCGGTTATGTAGCGCCCGGGAATATCTCAGGGGCTCTTTCATAGAAACAGCAAACCAGTGGCCTCGACCAAACTAGAGCAAAGGAAGCGCTACTGGATGGTTCAGAATAAAATTTGTAAAAGCGTTTCCCAAGTTTCTCTGAAAATCTTGGAGGAGTTTTCCGACATTTCCGACACGAAAATTCAACCCTTGGGATCTACTGGAAAGTTATCACTTGGATAGTATAAGAAGAAGTGGGAAGAGAACACCATGAAAAGACGCGAGCGGTCAGGCAGCGGGCGTAGGCGAAAAATCGATAACCGAGTTGCAACTTCGTTTTGCTTACTTTTATAAAATTATCTATAATACATCCATCATTAATGTGACTCTTTTTCAGCTCATTCGCTACCGTCTACGGTATGTCAATTATGGGCGCAGCTGCTCTTGGAAATATCTTCACAAGCGTTGTTCTATTACAAACCCAAGTTCACATCGTCAACCTTATAACACGATTTGGTCTCAAGTAATTTTTATTGAAGAAAGATTTTTATCTGATATAAAATTTAGTTAAAATATATTTCTTAGATAGAATACAAATTTCGTATCTCTTAATAGAGTCTGCAGTCGCCTACAAAAAAAATTCTCTTCAAATGTCTGACCATACTTGGCGAACTTTTTATACACAGCTCCTTCAGTCGCTATTATTTGGGTTTACTCTCCCATTTACGCCCTGTATGGAACTACTCTACCATTCTACATCTCCTCCATGCCTATACTATCTCCCTGGCCCAGTAGTTAGCTCTCTACCCACCTCCGTCTCTTCCACGATTACACTATTTCATTCGTTGACTATCGGCAGTGTGGGCTGGCCTCCCTGCTTGTTCGCCAAGTATGACCGTCGTCTACCTTCTCTTGGAGGTCGTTGTTCCAGGTATCCGCTACTCTCTGTCGAGCAAATGAACAACAAAGACGTCAAAACAATAACGAATTGGGCAAAGGCTCGTTTTCCTTCATGTAGCAATTACATATTCCTTCTCATGAATTCATTTGCAGTTATTTGGTCTTCTTAGCGGATCCCTTTGTGGACTTTTTCCCCTCCTACTTTACCACAATCTGACCGTCGAGGAAATCGAACGAAAAGCTAGAGCGCTGACCTATGTGTTCAGAGATCATCATGAAAACGGTATGTTGAGAAACTGTGGTTCCATACCTGAGAAGAATTCCGTTAGGAAGGGCTACATCAGCTCATTTAGGCTTGGGAGTCTAATCTATTAGTATCTTGCTCTGCTGCCTCCGGTAGACCTGCTAGATGAACGACATAGTTGGTGATAAAATGGTTCTTAGGATTGCTTCCTGAAATGAAGTTGTGACCTCCAAGGGTAGAACATGGGACACTGTCGGGTCAAAAACGGCCCAGATAGGTGATGAGGGCTTCAGAACCGGCTTAGCCGACGTGCACATCTAAAAGCGTCCGCGCTATGACAGCCCTGGTAAGGCAGCGCCACTCACAATGAAACATTGGGACGCCGACGAATAGCACACTTATGTGGAGACACCCAGACGGTTACAGACACATAATCTCGTAGGACCAATTTCTCACAACTTTTTTGAAGCTTTATATTTCCTATAGTCTACAGACTTTCGCGTTTTCTTCCCAATATATACTATCTCTGAGGCCTTAGGAAAAGCTGTGTAAGTTGTCTGCGTATAGCGCAATGAATAAGCACGATTGCTGTAAGAGCTAGGTGTAAGTTGAAATTCCGTCCATGACCATCTTTTGGGACTCTTGTCATAGCGTAAATCGAACAACAGCTTAACAGTAAACAGTTGTTTACAGCACCGGAAATGATAGATCAACCAGCCGAGTACACACCTACTGAACATATTATTAAACGATGTCTGGAAGTTGAGGCGAAAGACAAAGAGGTGTCCCACAGCTGTGGTGTCGACGAAGATGAAGCAATCGTATTTCAACGGAGCAATTTGTAGTCACAGTAATTTGGAAACTATTTTAGTAGACACCACTAGAATCCTTACTTTAGGACCCCTTTATTACCACTCTTTAATACAATTGATTCCCGAAACAATGTGCTTTATATGTGATTATATATAGTAAAGGTGATTGTTGATCGTATATCCGATTACACAGTAAATATCGAATGTGTTCAATATTCTTCAATTTTTTTTTCAAATTTCCCGCAAGCACAGTTCACAATGTAATAGCTCCCGAGATTTGAAATAGGGCGAACCTATGGCTCTCAACCATATGCCATATAGGGACTGTCTAGTCAAAAAATGGCTCAAGTAGGGCATAGAAGCGCTTAAAGATCGTTGATGTCCGCATTCGAGGGTGGACGAGTTCATATGGCGTTGAAGATGCTGCACCATTCACAATGGAGCACAGATGTTGAATATTCAAACAAATAGTTGAGACTTTGTGACTACCTATTGCCTTTGAAAGACAACCTTTTTCATTTTTGGCCTGTAACTGTAGCCAGCTCTTTACGCAATTGCACATGGTTGAAATCTCGTCCAAGTACCTCTTTAGGATCATATCCGAGGCGGCAAACTCGCACAACAGCTTTCAATTTTCAAGGAGGCTTATAACTCGTGGAATTTGAACATTTCCTCCCCTTCTTTGTCACCAATGCCATATTCTCCACTAACAACCACTTTTTAACTCAAAAAGGATGACTCGAATCCTTTGTGGACTGCAAAAATAAAACCACTATCTTGGTGATGGAACATTGTGGTATCACGAGCCTCAAGGTCTTTGGCTTAGATTCTGGCAGCTGCAGGAAGAGCATGAACGATCCAGTAGAACGTGGGAAGCTGTGGATCCCTAGCAGATAAAGCATGGTCATTGGTCTCATATCTAATTGTAAGCCGAATTATCCGCTGAGAGCAAATTGAGTCATTTATTTATTCGATCACTTATTTATTTAGTTCATAAATAACAAATACTGATGAATTATGCAAAAAAGACGCTGTGTGAAGAGGATGGATGAGCTTGAAGATTATGTAGTGAACTCCACGATATGAAAAGGTTTAGAGAGAGGAGGAGAGGAGGGAATTTGCGTGGATTTTTTCGAAATAATTATCAGATAATGGTTTTTTCGGTATGAAATGACCAAGCAAAAATGCTGCGAGCACTTAACAGTGATGGCGCCGAAGAATTAAGCGTACTTTACCATATGTACAGGTTACATTGAAAATATTTTGGTAAAATGGCTATGCAAAAGTCAGGGCAAAAAAAAACATTGATTTCTGCCGGGATCGAGCAATCATTTCGCCCATTGGGTTGGAGAATCGATCAGACTCATACATGGGTACGGCCTATTTGCCTCAGAAAAAGAAGTAACGTACGGTCCGGTTCGCATAAGCCAATATTCAGGAAAGATGAACATTCATATTTTCCCCAAATATAAGCTGATTCCTGATTAAATTGTACACAATGACAGAATGAATCTACTTTCTCTCTTTCCCCGAAATTTTATTATTCGAAAGAGGGACCTTGTATTAAATCCGTATAATTTCGAAGGTAACAGTCGATGATCGAAACCATCAATTATAGTAAGTATGATCATAAAAACTCAGAATTGGACCGTCTAATAACTTATAGATTATTTATCACTTATGATCACTTCATATCACTTAACATCCATTATTTGACACTTACCTATTCAAAGGCGGAGCGAAGATGCTCAATTCTTTGTAGCAAACCCCATCCGTTCAGTTTCCGGCCTTACCAGTTATGGCCCTTACTCTTTCAAAATGGTGTAAGTGCTACCAGGCTCGTATCAGAAATTACAACGCTAACCTGAGAATCTTCCAATCACTGGAGTTCTTTGCAGAGACGTGATACACACTCAATTATGGCAGCGATTCCGAATCGAAGTCGAATGTATGGGCGCATCCAAGAAAAGATCGCTCAGTACTGCTCCGTCGAAACTTCTTAAATCGTTTGTTAGGGACGGTCCAGAATTTTTTTTTTGTTTTCAAATATGCGAAAAGCAGTTTCCGCCGACACGAATCGGTTAAAAAAACAGATTCAGCCATCACATAAGCAAATTGTAAAAACAATTCATTGAAAACCAGATTCAGAAATAGTCATATGAACAGATACCCGTACTAGGAGATCATAGTTCTCGTCTGATCAATAGCAACAATGGCACACAGATGAATTAGAATGAGATTCGGATTAGGGACAAGTCTTCTGACCTCATCTAAGAATCATAACCCATTATTAACTTCGAGAGAGGAGAAATTCGATCGGTTCGTGCCGGGTAAACAAGAAAGCTAAGGACTCTTTTCAGAGCAATTAATTCTTTGAAGAATTGTCTCATGTCAATTTCTAAGAACATGGTCCTCTGGCGACAATTCAGAAGCCTCTAGTAGTACTTAGCACATAGCTCTTAGAAGTGTAGACTGAGGGCCCGTTCATCCCATAGGCTGTAGGGTAAATACGGCTGCTCAATCAATACATATCTACACCACGCCGTTCTTTCTCCTCTCTAGAAATTGATGTCTACCCGCGCTGAAAGCCTTCTAGAAAAACAGTCGCTCGGCTTCTTCAAATTTACTAGTTCGATGAAGTTAGTTCCACCTGGGGACTTTCAGCGCGAGTGGTACATCGATGTCTTCCTCCCCGGCATGTCTGAGCAGTAGGCAACCCTTCACAGATTGAATATCCGAATCTCATCCTAAAAATCTGGAAGAATAACACAATACGAAGTAAAAACAACCGGATCCTTGAAAATCTGCATCTATACAACTTCAAAACCCACTTAAAGTCAAGAAAATTTCAGTTTTTTAATTTATAGGTTTCATTCGGAAAAATTCTCAAGAAACACTAGAAAATTGTAGGAATTGTCAGATAGTCAACGCCTATTTACCCACATGGGTAAGTTACAGTAAACTCATTCCCCTTCCGATTTCTCGTAACGGTATTCTTTCGACTAAACCTTGACTAACAGTACGAGCTTTTACAAATGGAGCACGTGACGGATGAGATCCATGTTTCAATGTCGATGCACTGTCAACAGAAGTCGTTCCCGTATTGGTGGAGATTGATCTGAAAATGTTCATCTTAGCTATAGTATTGTATTATAATTATAATAATAATGGCACTCCAGTCACTTTCCACTCATTGAAGCCCCATTTGTGGAAAATGACTGCCAAATAATCTCACTCAGTTAGTGATTTCTCTAGAACTGACGAATCGATAAATTGGACTGAACACACGGGAGAAGAGTTGCTGTTATCCTATTTTGAGTGAAAGGGAGGTAAAGTTGTGAAATCGAGGTAAACAGGCATGTTGGTAATGCGTAAGGTAACAGAGATAGGGAGGTGGGTGTAGTCAGAGGCCCAACGGTGGCGCCATGAAAGAATCGTTGGAAATATGCGAATGAAGCCCTAGTCCATACAGTTAGTTCCAGGGGTTGTACGAGTTGCTATGGGAGCAGAGAAGTTGTGGCGATGCGCTATATGGGCGAAAGGGAACCGTGACGATCGATGGCTGAATCAGCTTCCGCCGACATCGTTCACATATTCGTTCAGTGGGCGGAACTCAACACAGAGGGCGTTTCTTTACGCAGCTTCGCAACTGAGTGAGCTACACTTGAGGCTTTTTTGTGGTGAAACCCTCCCATATCGCCTCATCAGCTACTTCACCACCCTCTTTTCCATTTATGGCATCTATCTCCTTCACTTTATTCTGCAAAAATTGATTTTCAAAATCCCGCCCTCTGAATATTAGAGCTCGTCTTATGGGACAACAAAGGGACTTCGGACAATATACCTGCTTTTAGGGCTGCAATGACCTTTCATCAAGACCTTTGGGATTTTGATGCACCAATTGGGCGCATTCATAGTACCGGCGTCCTGACACC
>UZAF01017342.1:5582-18545 GCA_900617895.1 Haemonchus placei
TGTGGATGGTGCTCGTTCAGGAGTTGGTGGGAACGGAAATAGGCAGCCAAAGCGACTCAACCATAATCTCCGGAACTCTCGTCACTACCAATAGGCTGCTGTCATACTCCCAGTGCGCACCATACAAAACAACTCGAATAGGCTTCCAATAGTGTAAAGGTTTTGAGTTATGGATAAAAAGCTTCTCAACCTGGTTGATAGCCAAGCCAAAAATGCAATGACAACACAAGGGGTAGTATCCATTCGCTATGCTTATCTGGAAAGATACCATCGTGGTTTTGCAGAGCTCTTTTAGTTCTGAAAGCAGCATATCTACCCAGTGAAGTGGAATCAGCCACGTCAGACAGACATAGGATGATAGGCCGTCTGATGCAGTACTATGGTCTCAACAGAGAAAAACTAGTATTGCCTATGGAACACTCCAAGCTGGGAAGCAACAGAAGGCTTTTCCGCTCTGCTGAGGTCTTGTCGTCGAACCTGACCAAATTGAATTTACCATCTTGTTCCACCGTCTCTCAGTAACATATCAGTGTCAAGCTCGTTCCAAAGAGTAAAAGCTCATTCCAGACCGTCAGCCATCATCGAATATCGTATTAACCGAGGATGCATCGATGATGATGTTGAGTTTCTTTAATACACGTCAGCTATTGTAGGGGAGAGTACCTTGCGCGTCTCCTGGGTAGATTAGCCTTTCCGAACGACTTCATCTTCAGCAGACATGCTTCAGAAGCGTGGGATGGGCGTTTGCCGTTTCTATGGTGTATATTTCCCTTTTAATTAATTTCCAAGCGAGTCAGGGTAATTGGAATGAGAAAAGAAGTCAAAAGTACACGACTAAGAAGAAATGCCCACTAAAACGATTATCAATGGAATTGAAGAAATTGAAGCATGCAATATGACACGAATGAATACAAATGTACGCCAGTAGTACGGTATGAAGAGTAAATAAGAAAAACGAATGCGAAATATTTTGTTCGGAGTTAAGATTTTGTGAAAAAAGCTGGCTTCAGAACAATTGGGCTCTAGGAGTTGTGCCGGATTTATCTCGTTTCGGGGTACTTCCTCAGAGATCTTGACGAGACAGGAAGCCAAGAATGTGACAGACAGGCTTCAGAAAGGCTCGGAGATTATTTATTAGCTCAATTGCTACTTTTAGAATCACGATTCTCCCTAGTTAGGTTGCAGTTCTTGATTAATATAATTAGGTAAAAGAGTTCAGGGAAATACCTTTGAAACATCAGAGCTTTAAAAGCGAGGCGAGCGTCTTTTTCTATTCCTTCTAAAGGCAGTTGAGAAACGCAGTGATAACAGTTCAACATCCAGGCTCCGTTCAGTGTTGACAGTACTGCAAGAGCAACGGCAAGCCTCATTATCGGTACATCTTGGCTGAAATTTCTACATACATTTGGGGTAGCACCAAAGGAAACGGTGTGGGTGAAAGAGGTGACGGAACGATGCTCGTCGGATGAGTCCGATGGGGCAGATTGATTGGCTATTCTATCACCTAAGTATTTAATCGGCTTCAATAAATCTCGAATGTATTTTGATGAGTTAAGGGATTAATGAAGGGGATTAACAGCCGAACGCGCAGTATTGGTAGTGGCTGCCCGTTAACAGCATGGCTTCCCTCAGCGCCTGCTGGTCACCTTGGCAACCTAAAACGATGGCGATGAGCGCTCCGGAATAGCTTGCACGCAACTGTGACAATTCCACCCCCCCACGCTGCGCGTGAACACTCTTGAAGGTGGTGGTGGTCGTTCCTGATGGAATTGCTGCCTTTCGACGGCCGCTGACTAATGCCGGCGGACTGAAAAGAAACGACATCCGGCCGATATCTAGTCAAGCAAAATTGGAGTTCGCTACCATTATGAGACATCGTTAAAAAACTCACGCGGTATTAATCGATTCTATCCTGGTGTGCGCCATGCATTTGGCGTCCAGTCAGAATCGCGAACACACTTGGATGCAGAAAGGCTCAGAGTTCAGCCATCGACAAGGGGCTCACTTGATTTATCCTCTCGAACAAATATGGGACCGGTTGATCGAGCCAGCGAGAGTCAAAGGCTTCATGGAGACAGGAGGGATTTGATCCCACAGTGCTTGCGTCATAACAGCGCCATTTGCCACTGCCTCAATGTCTCCGTCTGGGCAATCTACCCTCTAAGAAAAGTTTGTTCATATATATTCGATGGGCTTTTCGATGACAAAAACGGTTTTTCGGTGACGTCTATTCAAATGAGACCTATCGAATGACCTTCACTCGGGGGTATTCCCTAACCATCAATGATGTATATCGCGATCATTACTGATCACAGTCGGGAATCAATCACGATCTTTAAATAGCTCATTTCGTTTGCCATCATTTCGGCTGGTTTTTTAGTCCATTACTTTTTCGAACCAGTCTTTCACGAGTAAATATATAGTTACGATGAACTAGAGCAATGGCAAGGGGTTCGGCTACAATAATCATTGCCCAGTGACCAGACCCAAGTTTTAATCCGGGCTGAACCTTCTCAGTGACAGTAACCAGCTCAACTGTGAGCCCAAATGTCCTGACGACTCAGTAGATAAAAGGTTCAGTTGGCTTAGGTAGGATTTGATTTCGAGGCCATCTGAACCAAAGTTTGCATGACTCGCCGTAATCCAGTCCCTCCCGAAACGTCCCTGACAGTACACTTATTTGCTGTTTATGTTTACTCCTTCTTTTATTTATCAAACGGTTATTGTAATAGCCAAAATCACACTTGCAAAAATCCACGTGTTCAATAAAGGAAGCTATTTTTTATTCAGAATAATTCCTATTATTTCTTATCAGCCATTGCCAAGTAGCCGTGCGAATGTGGTAGTTATTGTAGTGTAGTCCGAACTGCTGTAATAAAATCATCCCTCTTCTTGTCACGCGACAGTGTCCGTTCTTTGCTCAGAATTTCTATTTGAATTTTACCAAATTTAAATTTGATTTAGAACCCACCGATTTCGCTAAGGAGGTGTTTATTGCTCATAATATTCCATAATTTTTATCCGAACGCCCAGTTAACTTCAAAAACTAGGTTTTCGGAAACCAGGTGATCCTCTCGCAGCACCACCAAATTTGAAATTTGGTCCAACTTTACTAAGTTTTGATTTCAATTGGAGTTCTTCAAATTCGTTCAACAGCGAGCTTTTCTTACAGGTTTTATTGAAATTTACTAATTTTGAAGTTCAATTTTAAGTTGAGGCATCGGTTTTACATTAGCAAATGATTGGAATCTGCAATTCAAACAATGCTATATGTCATGCCAATATGCATACTGTTTTTGAATACTCTACAAAATAGGCAATGAAATGTTTCTTTATTGGAAATCCATTTGAGTAGAGGGTGGTGTAGTGGCGAGTGGCGCACTATTGCGCACAAATGGTACGGGATCGGATCTCTGGCCAAAATTAAGCCAATCGGTCTTGTGGTCTTAAATTTCTCCGGAACCCGTAAACTGGTACAATGTACTTCTCAGAGAGTAAAGGCGTTACATCGGCTGGCCACCGCTAGTCGGTAAGTAGACCACATACACATCGAAATCGTCACTATAATCCTGAAGGGAGATATTTTTAGAGACCGGGCCCATTAACGCCAAAAACTATCATACATTCTTTCATTGCCAAAATTGAACATCAAATAATGGTGTTACAAAAAAGGAATTTCACAAAAAATTAAATAGAAAGTGTTAGGAATTAAGTCTGTTGCGATGCTCTTACTTTGGTGTGCGCCATGCATGTAGCGCTATTTTGGTATCGTAAAGTGTACCCAATGACGGGCAGTGGTGAACCCACGTAAGCGTCATAAGTCAGTGACTATTTCTACCACTGGAATACCAAAGGTAAACTACCCAGAGCTGAGGTATCGATCCAGCAATCGAACACTGACGTACCTTACAGGTGATAGCGGTGCCATCCGGCGCTATCCACGGCCGTCTCATTGGGAGTGAAGTTTTCTTCTTTTTACTATTGAAATACTTTTTACTGGTTTATTCGAAGCGGTAGAGCCTGTCTTATCATCGAATAATTGAAAAAACGAAGCATTATCGGAGTTTTTTAATATATTGTTTTTATTTCTTATCGATGAATCAAATTTGAAGTGTTTGAACCATTTTGAAGCTGAGCATTGAACGTTTTCTGTGAGAGAGCACCCTCGTGATCGTCATCAGTACAAGAATTGCGTCGTCACGCATCGAAAGAATAGAAAAAAAGCCATATAATCTGCTTTAAGAAGGTCGTAGAGGCGCCCATTAACAATTCTTTTTTTAAAAGATGCCCCTTAGTGGTTCAATAAAATGGCAACCAAATGGGGAACTGATTCATTCGGGATGGTCTAGTGGTCCCGAATTCCCGCATCGTTACTCCTTCGACCAACTTGTTCACTCACTTCTCATCCTCCGCCTAGAGACCCCACCAATCCTCCCACCGTAATCCTGTTGCAGTAACCCGCAGTAAACGTTTGGTTATCTTCAATAGTCTCTTGGTTTACAGAATAAAACTATTTGTTTATTATTTGTTTTATATTTGTTTATTTATTTATTCTGCTGAAATGTATCTAGGACTTCACAAAACAAGATTTTCAAGCATGAGTACCGAATATCAATCTGTCGAATAACTAGCTTTTCAATAATCAGAATATACCCAATGTTGGGTAAAAAGTGAAATTTTTGAGCAGTCGGCCTATCTAGTCTGCAAGGTATGCGCCATGCATTCGTGACCCATTCGAAATCGTCTGTAGAGTTCTGAACAAAAAAAAACGCTTAATTCNNTTCCTTCCGACACATGTCGCTCAGCGGTTCCATAAATTGGTAACCATTTGCGAGAACGATTGATTTGAGACGGTTCCGTTGTCTCGTATAATCGCATCCTACCATTATTGCTGTTCCTCAACCTCTTTACTCTCTTCTTGTCTTCATTTTATAAGTTGCAACAATATTTATTTGTTTGTTTATTCGGTATGAATATCTTTAGTAAACAGAGAACCTGGTAAGTAAATATTATAGATACCAGTCATTAATAATAATAGCCCTTAGGTAAGGTACAAAAATTAAGGGAGTAAGGGATATAGGTCTGTCAAAAGTGTCCGAAATACGCCATGCATCTGTGAATTCGTAAGAATTGTGAATGGATTCGAATGCATACATTCCCCTAACGGCTTGTGCAGGGAGTCTACTTGCGGTCCAGTTGTTCATCTGGTCTCATAAACATTTGGTACTATAGAATCAACTTCTCTCTCCCTCTCCTTCTCCCTCTCTCTCCCTCTCTCTCTGTCCCTCTTTGGTCTGATCGAGGTTTCATTCTGGACATGCGAAGTGTCCACCCATTACTGCTTTTGCGATCCATTGAAAACCCTTCCGGATGGCAATTTTCAAGTGCCTGGGGGTATATTGTAATCATATATGTACTAGGATGAATGGTTTGTAGTGTGGTAGAAAATATTTACAGAATTTTTTTGTTTGTTTACTCAACATTGCTTGTTGTGAGTGCATAACTGTCTGTCTTCTGACGAAGCAAACAATACCTTATTAATAGACTGATGGTGAGCGAGCGACTATCCCGGCCCCCTCAACTCTGTTCCAGCCTCAACAACTCCGACCTTCTGCAGTTTTGCTGGGGAATCAGCTGTGAATTGAAAGGCTCTGCATTTTGCTGAATTTGGTCGCTGTCAAGAATAAGCTGACGCGGCTCTTAGTCGTTGTTGGAGCCGGGTGTCTGAAGACCAATACGATTTACTAGTCATAGTTTTCTTAGGAATCCTGGCAAAAATCTTGAGAGTCCTCTTACTTGCTAACAGGCCGTAGGAAGAAGGACTGGTGGGCCAAAAAATAAGTATTTTATAGAGAAGCGATCCGTATTACCTCAGACACAGGCTAGTTCCCACTTAAGACCCGAGGCTATTCAATTATTTTGGGAGGCTGGCACAGTAGAGGTTGTGAACTGGAGTAAAAAACAGGTGCTAAGCTGGTTGTATCAGTTTGCCGTCGTCAAAAGTTAAGTGAGCCAGTCCTCAGTTGTTCTCCGATCGTTCTCGAAACCTTTTGTGGCAAGAGTGTGTCACATGAGCATCGCACCAAATCAGGCGCAGGGTTTACTATAAATAAATCGTCCTATCGGTCTGTTCCGCCTACTTTACACCATCTCAATTCCACAGACGTCTTCCTCAGCTCCAAGGTGTCTCGTCTTGTTACTTGCTTGCTGTTCATTGTTCTTCTCCTGAGACAGCTACAGGGGATGTCTAGGAAGTCGAGGAAGGATCTCAGTCCATACCGAAGTGATGATAAACCTAAAGTAGTTCTTTCTGCATGCATAGTCCAGACATTCCTTCTGCCACCTTGTTCGCTGGGGTACAAGCATAACAAGGAACAAGGGTTTTATCCTTGCAAATGGGATTTTAGCATTGGAGGATGAAATTTTCCATGTTCATCGTGTTCGTAATTGGCATTCAGCCATACGTTTGGTTTCCAATCGGAATCATCACCACGTCTGAATGCGTACTTGTCTAATGAAAAGCCTCATGGGGATCATCCGATAAGGAAGTTGGACTCTTTATACTGTATTATACTACACCAGTATTTTACTAACTAATCGATCCAGAAGGATAGACTGTTCGGTTATTTGAAATGGCTGTGGGTCCGGGGTTTGATCCGCTAACTATATGAGCGATACCGTGCCACCAGGCCCTACCCTACCTTCATTCCCTGTGATTTGTGGTATGGAACTTGGCGGCATTCCCATTTCCCAAATTCCTACACTTGTGTGAGTTCCATTATGGAATGAGAATGAACCGCAAAGGCCGTAGAACCTCTTTTTGAGAATATTCTAGGGGTAGAGCTTGTCCAACCGTAGGTGCTCATTGCGAAAAGCCTCTCTGCCCAGTTTAACGTTACAGTAACTCTTTGTCGATCTCGTTTGTTGGAATCCACCAAAGAATCTACCTTTTGCTATGCAATTCCGACCTGTCTTTCAATCTGCTCCTATCCAGTTTTTCAATTATTACGTCCCATGAACTCTGATCTTTCACACAAGCTCACTGCCGCTTTTGGTTCCGTTTTACCCTTCGAGCCCTTTCGCCTATGATAAGGTCACGATACACCGACTGATATGCAAACTGCTGCTATCATCTGAACTCGGCGACCAGCTTCATTTTTTCATTCACCCCTACCGCACCCAATTTGGACGCAGCTCTCCTGCCACTACGTCATGCAACCTCGGTCTGGGCGTCTATATAAGGCTACGTTGGAGCAAGTGGTTACCCACTTGGGTATGGCTGTCCTCTCAGGCAACCCCTATCTAGCTAGGACTATTGTTAAGCTCAGATAGCCGAGCAAGAAGAGTACTATTGAAGCTGTTCCGAAGGGTATTTCTTTATGCTCTTACAAGGAACCATCGATTCCCTCTACACGTCTTGTCGCATTTTCTGGGACAACTTACTCCCTACTAATTACTTAACTTCTGGAATGCAGCTGATCCTGGTTCAGAAGATTTACTTCTAGTGGTCAATGGACCCTTCGATCTCGAACTTTTCTAATGATAAACACTCAGAGTACCCTAGAATTTCTCGTGATACTTCCAAAATCTCGTCTCTCTGTTTCATTCGTGCTTCAGCTCTTTTACCATCCTCACTGAGGTCCCGACCGTTGACTTTTCCTATTTCAGTGAATTTCTTCGCATTCCTTCAATCGCTATGGTCTTCTCACCGTCTTCACCGATTTCTCCAGGTAACCCTTTCTGCTTAAGACTTCTGCAAATTTCATGGCCTATTTCCGTCAAAGCCGAGTGGGGCGTTCGGTTTGTTGAGTGTCCTGCCACACTCAGCAGAAGTGTCCGTACCCGGGCAGTGACGTTTTGATGACTTTGGATGACTCTGTCGACGTTTTAGGTTATCTTAACCCATTCCGTAAACAAATGGACAAGTTGAAGAGCTCTCCACCTCCGTCACCAACACAATTGTCACCATCATGGTGTCTTTGGTTGGTTTCTGCCCTACAGGGCCATGAACTCACCAGTGATGTGAGACGTCAGCTTGCTGATGATATTGAACAAATGGGTTACGTCGAGCAAGAAGATCTCATTGAATTTCTTGAGGTTGGATTCAATCTTCAGTTGACTGAATCTGAATTGTTATTGACCGTAATCTCTTCCAGACAGGAGCTGCTCCATCCACACTCGAAAACAACGCCTGTAAACAATTCCTTTGTAATACTACAGAACTCTATTCAGCACTCGATTCCAAAGACCCTGAGGTAAGCTTGAAAAGGATTTGGAGGGGTGGAGTATCATAGAGTAATTAACCAGAAGAGTACATGAGGGAAAAGAATCCTTATTNCAGCTTGCTGATGATATTGAACAAATGGGTTACGTTGAACAAGAAGATCTCATTGAATTTCTTGAGGTAGGATTCAATCTTCAGTTGACTGAATTTGAATTGTTATTGACCGTAATCTGTTCCAGACAGGAGCTGCTCCATCTACACTCGAAAACAACGCCTGTAAACAATTCCTTTGTAATACTACAGAACTCTATTCAGCACTCGATTCCAAAGACCCTGAGGTAAGCTTGAAAAGGATTTGAAGGGCTGGAGTAAACATAGAGTAATTCCTGTAGAGTACGTGGAGGGGGAACTCCTTGAAATTCGCCATGCATTCGACTTCCATTCGGATTCCTGGTATGTTTGAATGCGTATGTGGCCTGTACGAAGTCTTAATAGGCCAGTCAATATACCGGTGACTACTAGCGACCTCCTGTTAACCGTAATTCAAAGAAAAAACTGGCTTTCTCTAGCTATCGGAGGTGACCAGTTGCAACAACTAGTAACAACTCTGGGAATAACTAGTGTTAGGAATTGAATGGCCTCGCGAAATCCTTAAAAGTAGACAATTTGTGAGGTTGGCGAGAGTAGAAATCTGACGTAGACTGCTTCTACTTCGAGGGCATTCAAATATTTCATGCCTACGGAATTCCCTCAAAAGCCCTGCTCAGTCAAGTGAAATTGTTCCTTATGTAACTGAAAGCTTCTAACACGCTTTAAAGATTATTGGAAAAATCGTTGGAGAGGTTTTTTTCCCGATCGGAGCGCTCTTCTTCGGCATGCACTTGCAAGGAATTCAGACAACTGATAACGATGGCGCCAAGAAATGATTAGCTGCCGCTTCTCTAGCTGAGCTAAGCATTCACTAAGACGTTCTTATGCCCCACTCTGTCATTTAGATGTCCCACTGACCAACTAGAAGAAATTGGGGTTTTAGGTCTGACTGGGGATTGTTGATTAGACTGCAGAAAACAATCGCAATGTCACTTTTACTTGACGGCAAGCTGAAAGAAACAGGTCAAGAGGGAAAGGAAGAAGGAAGCGAAGTGGGCAAGTGACCTATTGGTTAGAATCAGGGCTCTGGCTCATCACTTCACAACTCTTCTGAGGGGATGATTTTTGATTCAATCGGACTTCCAGACATAGGCTTGCTATTCCTACGAGAGTATTTTGCACCTCGAACATTCAATACAACGTGTATGATTGCTGAGCGAGAGGAGGTCATCAATACATCAAAGAGCCCAACAGGTTAGTGTTTAGGCTCTTGTTTACGAGATGGAGGGTTCGGCTCTAGCTCACTGCTGTTTTCTTGCTCCGAGTCCATCTTCCACGGATGCAAGTCGAAAAGCAACGATGTTCATTAAGGTGCTAGAACTGTCCGATGGATGGTGTCTCCCAGAGCCTAAAGGATATTGTTTCAGGACTTCTTGTGCATATTGCGGCTCTTCGGCTCTTCTAGTTTGTTCGGGGATTCGAATAACCGACAAAATCGTTTTTCCTACAATTTCCCAATCATGCAAAACCGTATTTTCGTTCTATCACCATGCAAAATCATCCTAGGATCCGTACTATCGACCCCATCTCGTCAGTGCAGGCTCTTATCCATTGCGCTCTCTGATCACATTAAGTGCCGATAGTACTCGCATGAGATAGTATGCGTTACAATCGATCCCACCTAATCGATCCATTGAAATTTCTCTGTAAGTTCGCCCTATATGCCTTTTCCAGTCCAAAATTTTGCATCTGAAGCCACTAAAGCTCCCGAATGAACTTCGAAGGCGAAGCCCAGAAAATCGCGAGCCCAGTGCTCACAATTTTCCCATCCCCACAACTTTAAGG
This sequence comes from Haemonchus placei, assembly GCA_900617895.1. Taxonomy (NCBI): domain Eukaryota; kingdom Metazoa; phylum Nematoda; class Chromadorea; order Rhabditida; family Trichostrongylidae; genus Haemonchus; species Haemonchus placei. The sequence continues at coordinate 15,742 of UZAF01017342.1, forward strand.
CACGTTGTCCCGTCGAGCCGCTTCTCCCGACCCCATACGGCTTCACCGGGCGTGAATCAGATTCCCGTATCAGGTTCATTCAGTTGAAACACTTGAGCTGAGCACGTTTAAGTGATCATCTGCCAGCTAGCTGGTAGCTCTCACAGAACGCTATGCTCCAACGCTGCCTTTCTCTGACTTCCATCCGAGTGCCGTAGCTCCCACTGTTTCACCATGGAAGTTGTCCAGATATGAGAGCGCAGAGAAAATGCACTGCGGTAGGTAGAGGTGGGGAACGACTGTTCAAGGGCCTATCACGCAATACCATTCATCGATGGCCATTGAACGCAGCAGATCAGACGGACTGCTCTACTTTTCGGTGATCGGTGCCGTTCAATATTCGGCGAGTCTGCTCACCCCCTGAGGCAATCTCTACTCGTCTGTCCACTCTTGCTCAATGAGTTTCACTCATACTGGAACAGTAACAGGTACGGTAATCATGAAGAATGAACACCGTTGAGGACCTCGGCTCAACGTCCGAGTCCACACTCCATATTACTGGACTCAGACGGTGAGCCGAGACCCCGCCCACCTGGGAGCTCCCAAAAAGTTGAAACTGACCTGCTCGATCATCTACTTTGTTCGGCTGGAACGTTGAACCTAGCAATTTTCATTCGAGCGTGGTGGATGAGTGTCAGGTCAGCTCCACAACGCCTTCTTGCATTCCTAAAGGAATGCACTCCGTACACTTTGGGCGGATACCTTTCTTATTACCCCAAAAACGGTTTTCTGCTCAAGAACCGCAGAAATCGATGTTCTACCCAGATTGAATGATCTCAGGGATAACGAAAAATACGAGCCGCATAGTAGATTTGAACCCTAGATCCAGTAGATGTGGGCTGGGAGAGCTATACCTCGGACTACTGCCTGCTGCATAGGCAACCTGACTAATAACCATTTCGCATCGATGTTGTCAGCTAAGGAGACATCACTAGGAAAGGGGACACTGAGCATTCATATACCTCTGAGGGTTCAAATGGAAGTCGAGGGCATGGCATATCTCAAGAAAGTGCATCTAAGCTGCGATTAAGGACTATCTAGTAGGATGGACATCGAAATCCTTGTGTGATGTGACATATTTCAGAATTTGGTCGCCCTGTGGGATCAGCTCTTCCACAACATTCTCCCAGCGCTACAAAGTGTACTCTACCCCCTACAGGTAACTTACTACTGGTTTTTACTCCTATTATCAGCACTTTTCCTTTACGTTTCCACTGAAGTTCCAATTTTTCAGCGAACTCGTCCAGGTTTCGACCTCCGTCGAACAATTCTTACAATATTTCGTGACAGAGTACTTAGTAAGGTAAGTACAGCTTTTGCGATACGGTAGCCCCTATCAGTCACAGATGGAAATTGTTCCAGATTCTGCGTGATGTCCAGAATCGAATACCTATTCTGGAGCCAATGCTCTATACAGTACTCTTAGAAACGGATAGTCAAGATGAGGAAAGCCGACAGTTTGCCATTTTGGCAAGCCGGATAATGGGCACCAAAAACGTCAGTTTACCTGCCCTTCTACTCATCTGACGTTACCTATAAGGGTAAGGTAATCTCGATTTCTCGATTTCAGAGGCGTTCAGCAGTCACAGTCACCCGAATACGTTCCCGGACGTTGCCTAATAAACCATCGAAAAAGGTTACGTGGAGCGATATGCGGAAGTCGGCTACATTCAGCCTTTGAGGCCTATCTGACCGTCCCATGGACCGTCCTTACTGTCTATACATCTGTTCACTGAGGTCTCTTTACCTCCTCTTACTCATCTCCTTCCAATACCTCTTTTCTGCTCATAACGGCGTGTGTATCCCCATTATTCATCTCAACACCGCCGTCTATACAGTACAGGTGTTTTGTAAATATTCTATATATATATACATATACATATGTAATGAATTTATTCATAAGCATAAAAGTTCATTCGTTAACATGAATTTCTTATGCACACAATGAGACCACAGTGATCGACAAAAACAACGTGATGATATTATCGACAATTTCGGAGAGGGGCGGAGTTTGGGGGAGAGGGGGTGGGACTATGGCGATAACTATGATACAAAAGCTATACCTAGGTATTTAGACATTATGGGTGGACATGGTAAGAGGTAGGGGAGAGGGGACGACGGAGCGTTTTGGGGTTCAAAGACAGAAATGTCTTTCAATTCGACGTTCGCATGGTTCACATTCGACTCGACAACAATAGTGAAATTTGCAATTGCACTGATCCACTTCGAAAAACACTCGTCGTTCAAATCCCCGATTACAGCATAACTGAAAAGTTGCCTAGATGAGAAATTAGTTCTTTGAGAGGGCAGATTTCCTTCAGAAAACTCACCAATTGGCAACCATCCACCCCTTGAGATGTGATATTGCATTCACGCCCTTTCGTACCAAAAATCCCACGAGCAGGATCCGCATCGCAAAAATCGGGCGATGGACTCATATAGATCTGGAAAAAGGGAATCAGCAACTGACAGATCAAATTCTGACCGTTTAGTAGTTGCTTCTATTTTGAGAATAGAAAAATGTTCAAAAATTGGACGAAAATTCGAGATAGAAAACGCAGAGGTGCGGCGCTAATCACGACCCGCTCACAACGTGCAGGAACTCTTTGTTAGTTGTCTCACCACGCCTCATGTATCGATTGGTTGCTTTATTTGACGACACAGTATCCCTTAACTATGTCCCTCATTTAAGGAAAGAGAGGTGCAGGTGTGAGGTAGATTATTGGAATTACCGTATACTTCCTCAGTGTTTCATCTGGGAAGGG